>PVIY010006386.1:0-88041 GCA_004026745.1 Myrmecophaga tridactyla | reverse complement strand
GTGTTTTCCCCGTCGGCTCGCCAGACAAGCCACTCCCGGAAGGATGGGTGGCAGAACATGCGGGTTTTGTCTCGCCTCTTAATGAGGAAGCAGGAGAGGGCATCCATCCTCTGCTGAAAATCTTCCCACCCCTGCTCGCCCTGTATGTGGCCGGCATTAATGGCCTGAAAAATCTGCTCGTCGGTCATGGGGTGGAGCGAAGCGAGGGCCACGTTGAGGATCGGAAGGGCTCTCGCAAAGGCAGACTGAGTTATGAACTTCATGTTGCACTGCAGCAAGTACAGCTCAGACAGGGACACGGGCACAACTTTATAGCTGGCACTTTTGATGACCAAGTGCCCCCTCTGGAAGAGGTCCAAGGTGAGTTTGAGGTACAGGTAGGAGCCCAGGCTGCGCAGCACCAGGTGGCTGCTGACTTTCCCGATGAGGGTGGCATCGGCCTTGCCGTTCAGAGAGATGTTGCTAAGGATGTCGGGGCTGCTGTGGACCCTGTGCTGGACGTACGCATGCAGGTCGCTGTGGATGTCTTTGTTTTCTGGGAAGTCATCTAAGGAAAGCTTGATGAAAGGCAGTGCACTTATGAGCTCCTGTGGAAAAACACAAAAACCCACAGTGGCGTGCAACGCAGATTCCTTTTCTATTTTAGCAGCATTTCAAACCAGATTCACTAGTTCTCTTTCAAGGAGGATTTTCCTGGATTACAGAGAGTCGTTGTTTTGTATTAAAACATGTATTAGGATAAGCTGAAGATAAAAAGCTTATGTGAAAGAAATCCTGATGTGAGATAGAATTGGTAAAGCTTTCCCGAGGCCCTCATCAGAGCAGTCAGAGCTGAACCATTCAGGGGAAGAGGCCCGAGCACCACATGGATGAGGAAAGGGCCAGCGAGCCCCTGCAGGTGACCTAATACCCGTAATCCTTACATTGTGCAACTGGTTATGTAACAAGGACATCACAAACCAGCCCCATTCATCTAAGGCTACCACTAGATGCCCAGATAAGGGACTTCCCTTCTCATACATCACATACTGGGGCCATGGAACCCAACCAGGGACTGTGAAACCGCCCCGAGCTGTGCCCCCACAGTAGCCTGCCAGCAGTGATGCTGTGCGGCAGGACAGCCCACTGTCACAGTGTAACGGCTGCTTAAAAAATAAAAAACAACTTCATCTTAAAAGTAAACTGAGAACATGGAGTAAATTTTTAAATTTTGTGCACTGTAAGTACAGAACAGTAAACAGATAAAAAATACTCATGTCATTTGCCAGAAATAGAAAAACACAAGCTCCTGAAAGCCCCTCATAACCCTTTCCAGTCTCCACTCCCATCCCCAGATAACCACTATCCTCACGTCAAGCAGCAGAGGTGAATTTTTGCCCTTTTTTTCACTTCCTATTAGCATTTCTGAACTGTTTTAGTTCATATCCTCACTTAGTGTAACAACCATAGGAGGCAGGAAGGCACAGTTATTCCCACTGTACATAGATGCTAACTGAACAGATTGTAAGTAAAACCTAGAATTCCTGTTCCTGAGTCCAAATGATTTTTGAAGTCTGCTTACTGCACGAAAAATTACTGAAAAATATATGAATCAAATGCCCATGAAAACAAGGATCAGGTTCCACTGATGTCTAATCCTACTTCTCATGACAGAGAAAAGAAATCAAATGTTGTTTTTAAAGGAATATCATCATAAGAGGATAAAAGTCAAATTTTATTTATTTATTTTCATTAAAAAAAATAGTGGGAAAGGAAAGGAGTCAATGGCTAAGATACAACTTTAGGGTTCAAATGAGGGGGAAATGAAGAGAAAGAAAAAAAATCACCTTTCACCAAGCTGCAAATGTCACCTCATTTTTCTAAGTTTTATCACAAAAATAGACCTCTACGAACAGACCTTAAAATCGCGCTCTTTCAGCTCTCCCTTCCCCCTTCATAAAAAGCAAAACCCCACTCCAAACCCCTGCAAATAACTACCAACAGGAAGAGCTTTAAACTCTAGGAGACCAGTTGGTCTGACACCTTAAACATTCCCCAAAACTGGTTTCAGTTCAGAAACTTGGTTTACGGTAAACCGAAATTATGCCTTGTGAGGAGCAACAGGTACAGTTCAATGCTGAAAGGACAAGTACTTGGAATCTTGATAAATACGCTTCAAAGGGAAAAAGGTTAGCATTTCACCTGTTTGAGGCTCTGTGCACTAATTTTTCAAAGTCCTAATACAGTTTTCCAATAGAGCAGCTAAACAGTTTACAACAGGTAAGTCATTAGTATTCATCACTATAAAAATTTAGGTATGGGGACTTGGAAAGAAATTTGAGAATTCTTTTATTACCTGAAAATTTGCTCTTACAGTCACAATCAACTTCAACCAGGCAGGAAATTTAGAAATAATTTTGGTAATAAATGAAGAAAGCGTATCTCCATAATCAGGTTTATGAAACTCAGCCTCATTTAATCCATCCACCAAAATAATGTATTCTTCTTCAGGAATTTTCTGCTCTGAAGGATAAAAAAAATTTTTAATTAAGAAATTACACAGTGCTATGAGATGGCACCACCCAGCACATTTTAATATACAATCTAAAGTGTTAGGAAAATTGAAAAATATATACATATGGCAAAGAAATGTTTCTCACAGAGAGGCCTATTTTCTATTACATTTATAATGAAAACTGGGGAGCACTAAGCCAAAAGAAAACCAATTCCCACAAAACTGTTTTCAGAAGCATATTGCATTATGTTAGCAGAATCTCACTCAAATACATAATACAGTTACTCTTCATAAACCACTGTCAGCGTGGGAAGCTACAGCAAAGATAACAAATGCTTGACCCAATCTGGGAAAGGCGCTGGGTCCCCCATCAGAGCTCCCATGCCGGATTCCAGGAAAGGCGAAATGACATGCCAGGGACACGCAGGGGCCACACCATCCAGCCCGGGCCACACAGCCAGGCCGGGCTGAGAGCCCAGCTCTGGAGGCTCCTACAACAGAGCCCTTTCCCACAAGCCTGAACCCGGTTTCCTCTTAGATTTCGTGCCAACATTCTGCCAAGGCACTGAGGAGGAATGGTGACGTGTGGGTCCAGATCCCCTCTCTCTATCTCTAAACACCTTCCAGCAGATAAACGAAGCTCAAACAGGAAGAAGAATGGTAAACCAAAATGCCCCTCCATCTTGTAGGATATTCAAGGGTAAAAATAAAACAGAGACTTCTAGAACTGACTTTAGGTTTCAACTGAACTGAACGGGGCCCTGAGAAAAACATACACTGGCAAGTGCCGCCAAACAATCACTTCTCCCCGCTACCCAGAAGCGTGACACGTGTGGGCAACAGCCTTCTAAGGCAGCTGAATAACCAACCCAGTTACACGTGAGCTACCTGTCCAACCATCGGTGCAGGGACAAGACCTCCACGGATGCTCCCACATGCCCTCCCTGCCCCCTCTCCCTTCCACCCCAGGGTCAGGCTGACCACCCTCTTGCCGGGAACCACCCGGGTATTCTGGGTCACTACTGAGAGAAGGGCTTTGGTACCGTTTCTCAGGTTTGTGAGCGGCTCCAGCACACCCCTCGTGAAAGCGGCCACAGGGTCCTGCACACAGGATCGGAGGCTCAGCATGCTCTGCAGGTGTGGCTCCCTGATCAGAAGGTCTCTGTAGGCAGCCAGCTGCTGGGACCGGCAGAGCAGGGCGGCGATGCTGTGCACAAACTCGGGCACCAGGCACGTGTAGGTGTTGTCAGCCTGGCAGTAGTGGTATGCCACAACCTGCGGGAGGCAGAGGCGTCAGTGTCACCTCACCCTTCATTCAGCTCCTTCCAGGACCTTAAACATGAATAGGGGTCTGCCCATTCTCTTAGATAACAAGATATGCTGTTTAGATCCCCCAAGACCACATCATTCTTCAGCTTAGTTCATTCACTTATTCCTTCCTTCCTTCATTCATGTGGTTGGCTAAGTCCTAGCAACTGCATAATCTTCAGTGACAACCACATTATCAGTCCTGATTAGAATTCAGATCAAGACAAGTTACTCCAAAACGAACATAAACTCAAAATGCAATTCATAAAACCCAAATCCTTGCCTAGTTTAGAGCAATTCCCAGCCACCCCAACATCAAAAAATGCCATCTCCAGTACAGTTCTGTTTTCAAAAATCACAGCATCTCTTTGGAAACCCTTCTGTTGATCCCAAAAAACAGATGGAAAAATTGGTGGTTATGACAGCCAGGAAGTAAAGTCACAGCTGCTTTTCGTCCCTGGCAGGAGGCATAGGGATGGGCAACCAGACCAAGCCTCCAACCCCTTCCCTGCTTCTCTACACACACACACACACACACACACACACACACACACACACACACTTCTTCAAGCGACACTATGGAGAAGCTCAAAAGGGACATTCTTTGAAAGATGAATATAGAAAGCACCAAAATTCTGCCTATAACATGAAAGGACACACATGAAGAGAGAGGTATCTTTCAAAACACCAAAGAAATAGCGAAAGTACCAGGGAGAGGAAGAATATTCCCTTCATTCTAACAAATTTGAAGCAGGAGAAGGTTAGCCTTTTGGAGAGATCTCCAGGAAAGCGCCACATATGGAAATATTTTGGGAGTGAGAGGTATATTTTACAGAACAAAAAATAAAAGGGAGGAATGAAGGAGGAGTATAAGCCTGAGGTAAGGAAGGTCAAAAAGGGCAAGACCAATCTGTGTAAAGAGCATCTACTTTTCAGAAGTGCCTGAGCCGCTGCCCTTCCACTCAGTTCTATAACTGTCTGCGGTAAGTGCAGCTCAGGGCAGGAGGCAGAGGGGTTAAAGGCATCACCAAGGCGACACAGATAGTCAGAAGGCACTTTGGGATCAGGCTTTAGGTTTGCAGATGAAAAAGCAATTGGTAGTAGAGGCTTTTCTCAGGCCAGTTTGGGACTGCCATGGGACTGCTGTTTTAGAGTTAACATATCAACACTGAGAGAAAAACCTGGGCTCCTCAACATCCCCTGGGCAAAGACTAGTAGGAACATGCAGCAAGACCCCTGGGCTTGCAAAGACCACCACACAGCTGCCCACCAGCAGTGACCCTGTCCAAGGGTCTAGCGCAATATATTATAAAATAGGTTTGGCAACCTAACAGTAAGTCAAGAAATCAATATGGAGTCACAACAGCTCTTGTTTTTTTGCTTCTTTTAAAAGCAACAGTGTGTTATAGAGTGTTACAGAATATAAGAACAAGTATTGTTTAACCATGCTTTTGCTTTAGTTATGTGTATAATTATGTGTGCATATGTACCACATCTCTAGCATTAGATGTCTTTCTTACTGTGGTTGCAAAGGGGTTTGAAAAATCACTCTAGCAATGGTGGCTTTGAAATTTACATCACATCCCTAACCTCAGAGTACTTATACACAAACAGACAATGGTTCTGTATCAAGGGTCAGAGCAGTCAGGCCAACCACACAAAGCAAGGAGCAAACACGATCTGGGAAGCAGGAGAGGGGAGAGTAGAAGGAGTCTGAAGCAGAGACCCATTCATTTCAGTTCCCCTGCAGCAACCTCAACCATAGGGGGTTCTCCTAACTAAAAGTCCCACAATCGCTGCCCATGCCTGGTGGTTCTCCAGCTCTGTGGATCCACACCACTGCAGCCAAGGGAGACCCATGCAGCTCACTAGAAACCAGAGACATAGCCACTTTAATGCAGGAAGGACGACTTGTGAACCAGTGATGGACGCTGAAGAGAAGGAAAATTTCAAAAAGACCATGATGACCACAGATTTAGGAAGGAAGGGTCCACCAAGTCTTTTTTACAGCATCACAAGAAACGTCTGAAAGAAGACACAGGGAGCCAAGAGCCCAGGCAATGGAGTTTAGGCAGAAGGGGTCTGAATTGAGTTAAATGTTCCCAAACTTCTGGATTTCATACCAAATTAAGGGGAGCTTGTGCTTATGAGGGTGGATTTGTGGTGGACGTGCAGGATGTCTTTGAGTAACTCTGTTTAAAACAGATAAAGCCCACTGTCTTTAGATACTTATTTTCATTAATCCCTTTTATTTGGAGTATTCTATCATAATTTTACAAAAAGTGACGCTTTTTCATTAAGCAACTGTGGTCTCTGATTTAAGAACTCATTTATTTCACAATTCATTTCTCAGATGCCAAACAAGCAAGGAGTGTGTGTCTCTCACTGGAAGGCTCCCATCAACAAGAGCTGATTACCTTGGAAGCGAGGTATTTCACTGCATCCTCTCTTGGTCTCTGGTTTTCAGGAGAACCAGACCCAGACCGCAGAGGACTTTTGGCTGCATTAGGAGCACTTGCAGAAGAACCAGGTGAAAGCAACGGAGTGAAAGGGAGATCCTGGGAGGGCTCTGAAGCTGCAGGGAAAAGAGACCAATTCCATTATTTACAATCAAATAACGGGCATGGTTGGATATTGAATGAATTTTGTGATTAGCCCCAGAGAGTATTTTAACTGGGTAATAAGTGCACATAGCACAAGCTCTACTTCAAGTGTCCTTTATTAAATCATTTTGTTTAAAAAAAAAAAATTCATGGCTCACTTGTACTTCTTTACCTTGTTTACAGATAGGTTATTTTATTTTTTATTTTATTATTTTTTTACATGGGCAGGCACCGGGAATCGAACCCGGGTCCTCGGGCATGGCAGGCAAGCACTCTTGCCTGCTGAGCCACCGTGGCCCGCCCCAGATAGTTTATTTTTAATGATTTTACTAAACATATAATAAGCAGTGAATAGTCCAATATTTTGCTACCCCATCCCTTTTCTAATTTAGTCTTTACAATTTTAATAAATCCAGCATAGAACACAAACGCTATGGAAAACAGGGCATAAGAGAATTCTGCACCAAAGTCCCCTTGGGGGAATGGTGAGAAAGGGGGAAAAATTCAACTTCCCCAAGTGGAGAACTCCTGATATTTTCACAAGCAGTGGGGACAACCAAAGCAATAGGCTGAGCCCCCAATCTTGGGGTTTGTACATGTGAAACTTAACCCTGCAAAGGACAGACTAAGCCTACTTAAAATTAGGCCTAAGAGCTGCCCCCAAGAGAACCTCTTTGTTGTTCAGATGTGGCCTCTCTCTCTCAGCCAACACAACAAGCAAACCCACTGTCCTCCACCTCTCTACATGGACATGACACCCAGGGGTGTGGATCTTCCTGGCAACGAGACAGAAATTCTAGAATGAGCGGGGACTCAGCCTCAAGGGATTGAGAAAACCTTCTAGACCAAAAGGGGGAAGAGCAAAATGAGACAAAATTAAGTGTCAATGGGCATTAAATAGGTATCACCTTTTTAGTTAAGGTGTAATGGGGAGGCTGGAGGGAACTGCCCCAAAATGCAGAGTTGTGTTCCAGTAGCCCTGTTTCTTGAAGATGACTGTATAATTGTATAGCTTTCGCAATGTGACTGCGTGATTGTGGGGGAAAAAAAAAAAGAATTCTGCACCAGGCTCCATCTGGCTCATTCAGCCAGGAAGCTGGCCTCTTAGTTTTAGGACTTAATTCCCCCCAGGATACCTGATTAGGCACTACCCCATTTCTGCTTATATACATATGAAGACAGAGGTTAAAGTTCAGGAGAACACCAAGGGCAAGCTGGCCTCCATTCCAATCCCCCACTCTCCCAGTCCAAGTTGTAGACATGCGCTATGATCAACAGACATATTCAAATGCATTTCTTATATATGACTGCAAACCTGAGATAGCAGCTGGAGCAACTTCAGAAAACGGGTAATTTATGTCTACCTGAACAGCAATTCCCTCCATCTTTCATATGTTACTATTATAAACCAGACAAGTAATTAAACATGGACATACTTTTAGCTGATGAACTGGGGCTGTTGGAAGCAATCTGCCTCATGCGGCTTCCATGGCAACTAAGTGCCACCAACTTTGAAATGATTGCTGTCTTCCCAAATCCAACATTTCCAACAACTACTGCTCCTCTATTTTCTGCCAGTTCTGTGTTCCTCAAGTTTTCTTCTATCTGGTGAAAGAGCCAATCCCTTCCCACAAACACAGAGTCTGTTGTTATGCTCGGGACTTCAAACAACAGAGGTTTCAACAAAATGTCTTGTGGCTTGTAGGGAGCAAACCGTGCTTTAAAAAGAAAAATTGTTATTTTAGAAGAATATCATACTTTCATGCACTAAAAATCTCAGAATATCTCACTCCTTGTGTATTACACCTAGTAGAGCCTTTGGTATTCCCCCGTGAGGGATCTGTAAGTATTTCCAATTTGGTTCAATCAACAGTTCTGTAATGCCTCATGTATTATACCGCAATGGTTCTACAAACAGTCCTCTTAAAGTGACTTTCTAGTCTTTTCATGCCTCTGAGTAATGAAAATACCTCAGAGGCAAACGCAAAGGGGACTAGAGTGATGCAAGGACCCAAACCATATCTCCTAAGTTTATCTGAAACTGTATTTAACATGTTTCTTTCTCAACTGTATGAGTAAAATGGGAATGCGTTTTCTCTAGAAACAAGGTCATAGCTCTTGTGTAGGTGGGAAGGCCCCATGTGGTAAGTGTGCTGTGCGGTACCCATACAGTCCAAGGAACTGCAAGAAAACTAATTCTTTGTTGGTAAGAAAAAAATCTAAGGAGTGTTACCCTATCCCTTCAAAGTAACTCATTGCATCAGGGACTCAAACAGACATGTGTACGCCAACGTTCATAGCAGCATTATCCATATTAGTCAGAAGACAGAAGTAACCAAGTATCTATCAGCAGATAAATGGATAAACAAAATGTGAAAAAATGCTTACAATGGAATATTATTTGATCATAAAAAGAAGCGAAGCTCTGAAACATGCTAAGACATATTTTGCATGTTGAGTGAAATAATCCAGCTACAAAAGGACAAACACTACATGATTTCGCTTATATGAAACAATTAGAACATGCAAATTCATAGGAACGAAAAGTAGATTACAGGTTGCTAGGGATGGGGGAGGGGTAGTGAATGGTACAGAGTTTCTATTCGGAGTGAGGGAAAACTTTCGGTAAAGGATAGTGGTGACAGTAGTGCAATGTGGTGAATGTAATTAATATCACTAAACTGTGTACTTGAGAGTATTTAAATGGGAAATTTGTTGTATATGTTACCGCAATTAAAAAAAAAAGGTTACTGCGGTTATTTTTCAACTTCAAAAGCAAGTTAATTACATTTTAAGATAATGTTAAAAATGCCCTGCTTCTGCACCTTACAGAGAAAAATTTAGCACACACATGTCATATCAAGTTATTAAAACAGTTTTTTTTAAATGTTGGTTATCACAGACTTTCACTGTTTAGTGAATGAGTTCGTGACATCCATTATCACAGATGATGCAAGGATAAATACCTTTAACTTCCTGTGTCCTACCTCCTGCAGTGCTGTGCCACGGTAATCTAATTGATGTTCGAAGAGGAGCATTTCTCTGCCCATCTAAATAACTCAGGTCTTCCAATTTTGTTGAGCTCGTTGCTGTAATATTAAACTGAAGTTTAGTCTCTTCAAAGTTGAGCTTAAGTAATACCCAAGCTACTACAGACCATAAATTATGAAGCAATTCAGTTCAGACTTTTAACAGATTTTACTCAAAGGTGTTTTGGGTTTTCTTTTTGGTTTCAGTTAATTTTTTTCACAATATCACTAATCCGGAAGTGGCCAAAAAAAAAAAAAAAAAAAAACCACACACAAAAACAAAACCAAGTGTTCCTCATTCTTCAAAGTCATGTAAATATGGCTGACATAATTCTCTATCATTCCTGGAAAAAGACAGACCTTACCATGAATTTTTATGAGGAAGCTTGACAATTAAGTGTCACTCAATAAAACTTCAGTACTTACTGCTAACACACGGCACCAGGCTAGATTCTTCTCTTCTGCTCATGAGGGGCCTCGGCTGATGCTGGGAGCTCCAGCCTTGTTAATTAAGCAAGCAGGCTCTGTGTGCATAATTCCACAGTGCCCGTACAGTAAAAGATAGTTCTCTGCAGTAAAAGTCTCCACGTGGACTTTGTCAGAGATAAACATATTCCTAAACTTCAAATTCTTGTGTATGTATGACCTTTAAATTCTGAAAATAAATGAATCACATTTGCCTCTGCCAAAAATCAGTAAAATTCATAGCACATAAGTACCTGTTAAAAAACATTGTCTGTTCAAACATACACACAAAGTTGGATTATAAAAATATCCAGTACAAAAGAATTTTGTTTTCTTAGCAAATCTTGTCAAATACATAGTACACGTTTTTGCCTTTGAAAAAAAAAACCCTCTTATTTACACATGCATCCTAGGTCACAGCAAGAGAAATCTAAATAAAATTAACCTACTTTGAATTATAGGTTAAGTGGTCCAATATAAAGGACTCTTAAGCCCTCAGACCTATGATTTTCTTCCAGGATAATAAAATATACATATAATTGGGGAGCAAATGAGGTGGCTAGAGGGATCTACATTCCAAAGACTAAAGTTTCTTACGATTGGTGGAATCATCAGCAGGAGCAAGGTGTGAGGGACAGAAGTCGAATTCAATCTGAATCCAACACAGCACCCCACCAACCAGTAACATCTGTCCTTTCTGTGCCCACCCCATTTCCCATCCTAAGGCTTCAGACTTTTTTCCTCACTGCTGGCACCACCTCTCATTTCTTCATGTAACAACTACCTGGGCAGCTCCACGGTCTGCCTCTATGATGGTGTGCCCCCTCTGGCTGATTCTGCAAGGGGCAACCAAGTATTTGCTCTACTCTTCTTCCCATAGCCAGTCATGAACCCAAAACCCTGACTGTGCGATAGCATACATTTACGTTGCTATGCCCTTTTGGCATATATTCACAGCTGTTTGCACACACAGTGTATATACATATATGTGAATGTTCCAGGCACACAGAGTTACCATTAGAAGGACTTTCCCATTAGAAGGACTGAGCTAATTCCTAAGACTTCCCGAATGGACTTGATGTCTGGTGATTCGAAAGGCAGCATCTAGCTTCTCTCCAGTTCCTCCACAACCAGGGCACATGAAACTTCCAGGAGGACGAATTGGACTACACTCATCACCACAACTTCCCTACAACAACAACACAGCTCAGAACACATGTCTAGGCTTCTGCCTGGGACCTAGGATCACGTAGGCCTCCCTAGGCATGCCTCACTGTGAGGGTACCTGTGATATCAGTGTCTGAAGGAGAAAAGGGCAGCTGCAGCCACAACCCACAGGCAGATTTCTGTTTGAGTCCCAGAGAATAGAAAGATGTTTTGAGCCTCAAAAAAGGGTTTCCTATTGCCCCGCTTTCCCTGCCTCATAATATAAACTGAACATAATATTCAGGTTATAATTTTTGTGACAACAGAAAGAATTAAAAATATGAGAGTAAAAGAGCATTCTGAATGTAGGATTGCAGAAGTGTCTTAGCTTTACAGATATGGAGGAAATGGTAAGATTTCTGTCTCTTTTCCAATTTCCAGTTACCATTTGGAGCTTTAGATCCAATGTATGCAATATAGCATCCTCAGCAACTCCACAGCTCTGTTTGATTCACCATTTCAAACATGATTAGGCTGAGTTGAAATGGCCCATCGCTCAGCAGAACTGCAAGCCACCAACTACCTTGGCTTTCTAAGGTGCTTTCAGTGTCACCAATAGAGACATACGCACAGGAACAATAAAGCTGAGCTGTTTAGCTAATGTTTCCAGGTGTTCTCCACCTACCCAGAGAAGGTGAACTGGACCACATTCTGCTTTCTCACATGCCTATAGATTCCCACACAACACCAGTGGAAGATCCAGACTCAATTTCAGTATTTAACAATAAATGCCTTCAAAATCCTAAACATTACTCAGGGCTAAAAAAAAAAAATTATAGGCAAAGCAATAATTTCTTGCTGCAATCAACCTACTGCTAACATCTCTGCAATTAAATTAATTATACCCTTACTGCACATACACTGTGTCTAGCATCTGGGTGAGCAATACATTTCAGGAGGCTGCAAGAAAGGGTTTTATTTTGGGGGTGGGCAGAAGGAGTACTCTCTAAGCTGAGCAGAGAAACATCTGCTGAAACAGTGAATGGTAGCTTTCCATTGAAGGTAAATGCCAGTAAATCCATGGCACAAGAAAATAGGATGGTAATTGTGTTCAGAGGTTTCCTAGAAAATCAAACTTGGTATTCTGTGATTCACTTAAAAAGTATTTCAGAAGGAAAAAAATAAGTGGTCAAAAATGGAACTCAATTCCCCAACTTCTAGATTATCTAAGATACAATTTTAAACATTTCTCATTTTAGTTTTTTAAAAAATAAAATGTCTGGCATGTATTTTGACACGTTATGCAGCAATGACCTGACTGCAGCATTCCAAATCAATCCCACTCTAATATATGCCTTTACAAAAAAAAAGACCTCTGAATAGCAAACAATTGCAAACCTAGCCAGTTTATTTTTATGATCTTTGAGAAGAATTTTGCACTGTTGCAGATAGTTAACAATTAGAATTCTTCATAACAGGCTCAATTACAGTAAAAGGCTGGCAAGCGTAGGAATTCATTACATACCCCACCCCCTCCTGGAGGCCAGATACCACAGAGAGGCAATAAACAGTGGCCAGGTCACCCTTTCTTTACCTGCCAGTCCTGCCTGCCCCCATGCTCAAAAACACCTTTCCTTCAAAATGGTAGTTTATTTGCGTTAACACAGATCTTGACATGTAAATAACTTCTTCCAAGAGATTTCAGTATATTTGATCTCTTACATATCACTTCATTCCCACTGATTTTTTCCTAATACTGGGTATTGCCAAATGCTCTGTTTGTAGCAACCTGCCTTCCAGTTGCTATACAAACAGTGGTGCATGGGGGCTGCAGTACCCGAATCTACTCTTTTCAATGACACTTGAAAAATCTTGCAATTCCCTCTAATTGAGGTTCAGATCGTGGGGAGGGCAGTGGCCAATGAAGAGTAAGTATCCCAGACTCCTAGCTTGTTAACAGACATAGAGAGGTTGGTACTTTTCTTCCAAAATATGTTCTTCATTTTTAAAGTATGCAACACAGAAGAGATGAGCAAATCCATCAGGCCGGGCAGTCCCTGCTCAAGCCCACAGGTAAAAGCCCTCCCATGCCACAGGAGGTCTACCTCAAGAGCGCGATAGACGCTAATGAATGAGCACAGCTGATGTCAGAAAGCCCTGCTCTGTAATCACTGCAGTCTCCTGGAAAATGTCAGCTCACACCCGCTGTCACCTCACATGGCAGGAGACCACATAAAAGAATGTTGAATGGAAAACACAAATGGGATACGTTTATCACTCTTAAAATTAATGTATGAATGTGTTTTCTAATTTTAAAATAGCTTGATTAAGCTGAATACATGCTTGCCATGCGGTGAAGTCAATCTGGGATAATTCAAATAATCTATTCATCATAACTAGGTAAATATGGACCAAAAAGCCTTGGATGCAACATATCATGTTGGGGTGGGCGGGGGTAGGGCGGAAGGGAATTCTCCTTGTGTAAGAATGATCACTCAGTACTCATATGCTCTCCAGCATTTCTCTCTGGCAGACATGCTAAATTCCTCTTCTGGAACAAGGCCATTTTACTTCCTTTGAAAGTGAATTAGAGTTGTGTCTCAGAACTTTTCCATTAAGACTATTTATGTATCAGCTGCTTCAGGGTTACGTTGTAAAAACCCACCCAACAACCAACAGAATGACCTACCACATCCTGAAGGAGCGGAGTAAATTACAGAAAAACCCTTTGATGTAGGAAAAGAGAATCTGGGCCCATATGTTAGTAGAGGAGAAACTACATTGGTAACAACGAATGAATGTGACAAGTTCCTCTTCTAAATTCAACCCAAGAAGAACATGCAGTTTAGAAACTCAAGACCTTACTCAGACATGACAGCTCAGATGCAGAGAGCATTCCACTCCCACCCCCTCCAACTATACTCCTTGCGTGATGACCACCCATGGACCAGTCAACTCTCAACAGCCGTGGGCATTCAGGTCTTCCTCTTTTATTTCCAGCTGCCACATCTTGCTAATGCATGTCTGTCTTGCTCATTTTCATTCCCTTGTTTGAGAATTCTCACTTTACACTTCTTACATTTTAAGCTGTGAGCTCACAGTTAAACTGAATTATAAAGAAAATCGACCTCGCTTTTTTGATGGGCCTCAATTATACAAAAATAAGTATGAAGGTCAGATCAGAAACTCCCTGAGCTGATATATAAACAAATAACACTCTAAACAATGATCCCCATTTACCAAAACACAGTAAGTCATGAATTTACTCAGGCTTAAAACATCAAAAACCAAAGGGAGAGTTTTCGTATTTTCTTCCCATATACACAAAGAGCCACATAGCCCAAATCACAGATTTACAGAATTCCAGACTAGAGGGGTCATTTAAAGACCATTAGGGGCAGCTTTTTCATGTTTACAGATGGGTAAACCGAGGCCTAGCAAAGCTGAGTGCCTGGATTAGATTCCCAGTTGGCAGCCTGCTGTAGTAGACCAGATAAAGGCAGTGACTACAGGACACTGCAGACCCAGGGAGATGACCCTGTAGGGGAGGGGTGTGGCCTTACCTGCAACTGAGTTGGGCCGTGGCATTATTAGCGAGCTGGAGCTCTGAGAATAAGGGATGGGACCATCTCCAACTGAGGCTTCAGCTTTGGGTAGCAAGCTCTCCGCTGACCCAGTGGTCTCCTCTTCAGCCACTGGGGAGCAATTATCTGCCCTGCGATCATGAAGCACTCCCTTCTGTACCCCTAACCTTAGGCTTCCGTCTTTACTCCACTCCAAGCTGGAGCCACTCCGGTCATCATTTTCGGATGAACTTGTAATTGTGGCTGAAATGAAAGACCAAGATACTTTGAAGGAGGCCAGGCAGAGCAGGGGCTGTTGAGAGTTAAAACATACAAACTGCCCTCCCCGTGATCAATGGAAATTTTTCTGGTCCACACTGATTTTTATCAAAGTATGTTTCATACACTGTATTTTGGTAAACTAGAAAAATGTTGCTTATGAGGGGAAATAAAATGCTAAATCACTCTAAAGGGAAGGAAAAACACTCTGATAAGAAGATAGTGAAAAAGTTGTCTGAAAGTATCTGAGAGTTAGGGGTAAATCTAAGTGATTTGAAGATAAAATACCCTCTCTTTTTAACAAAGATAAATTGCTCCCAAAGAATTCATATCTCATTAAATCCTTTGAACTTTTAAGTATACTTTCCAAATTAACAACATTTGTTCATGGGGGGAGGGGCGGGAAGCACGATGGTTAATGTCGAAAATATGCAGAAGAAAATCTATAAAAATAAAAATACATTGTAAAAAAGACAAGCAGAGAATTTGATCCTTATATTTGAACTTCATAACATCTGTTCAACATCCTCTAGAGGAACTGATTTCATTTTAATCCTTCAGTGACACAGAATGCAAGACCTCTATGGTAAGAATGCAGAGAAAGTACCAGCATGGGAAAGTATGCTGTAATTCCAAAAAGCGAAACTTCTGAGAAAGAAAACTAGCACACGAAAACAAATTAAAAAGGCAGAAAAATCCTCTTTAAATGTCTTGGCAAAAGAGCAAGAGGAATACGATGGAGGAAAGATACAATACTCACCCTACAGAGCTTCTACAACCAGCCACTTCTGATCTAAAGACGCCGAGCCATGCATGATCCCTTCGCAAGTTCAGGTCACCCGGGTCCCTGATGCTGACCCACCACTGCCCCAACGCTGGCCTGGAGTCCTGCCACTAGGTCTTCCACGCCAGTTTCCTTGAGAGTAGGGGCCATGCCCACTGATCCCTCTGTGTTCCCTACTTGGCTCTCAGCAGCCCTGGTCCTTAACTGCAAGCCTCTTCAATGGAAGTGCACTGACCCAGAGTGTATTTGCAATCCAGCTGCTTCATCCACACACCACAAGGATAACACATGTTTATCAGCAGGCTGGTGAATTAGCTCGAAACAGAGTCAGTTATTTGGGATCAAAGGTCTGAAGGGATTTTGGTTTGTTTCCTCTTGCAAGGTTCTTTGAGGTTTAGAGGTAATCAAAAGACAAAACAATTTCTTCCCTGTGATCTTGACCACAGGGTATCATGTTACTAATTCTAAGACTGTCTCTGCTCCTGCTGCTCCAGCCTGGACCTATTACCCTCTGCTCCTCTTCCTATATTAAAATCCCACCCACCCACTGAAGCCCCCTGAGCATATCTAAGGCAAAATGATCTCTGCCCTTCCGAAACAGCACAGTGCCTGGCGCACAGTAGGGACTCAAATGTTGGTTCTTCTACAAACTTCAGCTCCAGGGCAGCAAGCTCACTGCTTTCAATTCAAGGTCATCAGTGTTGTCTCTAACCAACGTGTAAGGTGATTTGGGGTATAACCAATAACCTTTTTTCCAATGCCTATCATTGCTCATATGATTTCCAGTATTCACCTAACTCTCACCTCCTTGGATTCAAATCACAGCTTTCACTGCATTTTTTAATGGCCTCTTCACATGAGCATAAGTATAGCAAGTATGATTCTTTCCACCCTAAAACTGCCAGTAGTGCTCATGGTGGCGGCAATAGGAGTAGTCAATATTTTTTTGAAGGTTTCCCCTACGCCAGGAATAGAGTTAAATGCTTTGCAGGAACACTCTAATTTATTAATGAGAGTGCCGCTTATTAATGGTAATTATTAATGGCAACTTCGTTAATAAGTCATGAGCATAAAATATAGGCAGTCCTGTAACACAGATTTTGTTACAAACTTTACTGTAAGGCCAGTGTTTGAAACTCGGAATGCTTTCCCAGAGATCTGTTATAATTGGTTAGGTTCCCAGGCTAGTCCACTGTCTCATTAAGGTAAAGTTCCAGACAGGGGGTTGGGAGTGTCTGTTGCTTTTATTGCTGTGTCTGTTTCATCTGGAGACACATATTCTTTAATTGAAAAATAAAAAGAAGGTGATGCTTTTCCTCATTTGCTCTCCCTATGCACCACACACTTCAGAACTAAACCATCAAAGATTTGAATCTTAAACTCAAGAGCAGTGGGAGCAGGGACGTGGCTCTCCCCACTTCCTGTCACAAGTGAGAGCACCCAGAGCAGGTCTTCAGGGCCCTGACGCAGCTGAAAGAGGGGAAGGTCTGAGCAGGGCCCCTGGATTGCAGGGACAGGTCTCTGCCTACCGTACAGCAGCACGTACCAGGGCTTGGTGACCACTACCCGTGAGAAGAGGGGGGCAGGGTCAAAATGACTGACCTCCACTTTGTAGACAGAGAAACAGAGTGAAGAAA
The DNA here is from genome assembly GCA_004026745.1 of Myrmecophaga tridactyla. Taxonomy (NCBI): domain Eukaryota; kingdom Metazoa; phylum Chordata; class Mammalia; order Pilosa; family Myrmecophagidae; genus Myrmecophaga; species Myrmecophaga tridactyla. Next base: position 70,733 of record PVIY010006386.1, on the reverse strand, counting down.
CTGATCTCTATCGCTCACACTGTTTTCCTTCTAATTTCTTTCCATGGCAATGGGAATGTTTATCCAATGACTGTCCCTCCTTTGTATGCTGGAAGCAGATAACTTGGTCTGAGCTTCAACGGTCCAGAGCCAGAGGAGAAATTCTGCCTTAGGACACCATGCCTGTAACTGCCTTGATGAGATTCTGTACTGTTTTTTACGTTATATTGCATTTGTATCGCTACTGAAAAGGTTTAAGGCTTTTGTGATACTGTGATGGAATGAATGTATTTTGTATATGGGAAGAACATGTCTTTTGGGGGTTCAGAGGGTGGAAAATGTGCTGGTTTAAAACTGTTATGTACCTGAGAAAGGTCTTTAATCCTAATCCAGTCTTGTGGTGGTAGGCCTATTGTTTGGGTGGGACCTTTTGATTAAATGGAGATGTGACCTGGCCCATTCAAGCTGGGTCTTTAGTTTACTGGAGTCCTTAAAAGCGCTCATGGTGAGAGAAAAGAGCTGAGAGCCCTTACAGAGAGCAGACACCTAGGCAGAGACTTTTGGAGATGCAAAAGAAAAGCCCCCAGGCAGAAGCCAGGAGGACCCACAGGGACTGAGAGAGCCACTCTGAAACCAACCCAGGCCAGCAGACATCTCCAGGTGCCTTCCCACAGGAGAGAGGAACCCAGATGCTGCCTTTCCTTCCTGAAGTTATCCTCTTGTTGGTGACTTAATTTGGACATAGAATTGTAACTTGTAATTCAAATCCCCTTTGTAAAAGCAGTCCATTTCTGGTATATTGTATTCTGGCAGCTTTAGCAAATCAAAACAGATTTTGGCCCCAGCAGTGAGAGAAGGAGAATGGGTGGGGGCAGGAAGGCCCCAGCTGCAGAATAGTACCTGGGAGGAGAAGCCATAGATGGAAAAGCCATTTTTAAAAGGAGGGTATGATAAGGTCAGTGTTTATAGGCAGGAGACTCTCAGGTCTCGGCTACTCTTATGAGTTCACGTAAGAGGCATTCCACCATCTATGCTCACCAGGGCTCTTGACAGGCAGGGACGCAAGAAGCTCTGAAGCCACAGGCACTCCTAGAAAGAAGCCCCGCTGAGATTTCTTCACTTGAAAATATTCCTCCCTGGGATCCAATCCCAGATCCAGCCTACACGGTTGAAGTCCAGCCAGCATACTTTCATCTCTGCTCAACTACGATGAAGCCCTGAAGCAGGTCCAGAGGCAGAGAAAGGCCCTACAAGTCAGCTTTCTCCGTACAACCTCGGAGCCACACCAAATAGGGGAACTCCACAGTCTCAGAGAGAGAAAGTTGGTTCTTACAATAAATGACAAACTACTCAAAATATCTATATTTTCCCCGGGCTAACAGAAATTCAAACTTCTAATTAAGTTAGCCCAATCACCTTCAAGTTGACACATACACACAAATGCGCCCTAACTAGGGCAACATCTTAACTATGACTTATTTTTTTAACACTCTAAAAAAATAAGTGCTATGTGCCATTTCCTGGTGCCTGAATAATCTTTTAAGTTCTCTACCAGCTCAGAAATTTGAAGATCTTATTTCTTCAACCAGCACAGATGCCAGCTTATGCAATTAAGGCTTGCCATCACACCCAGACAGGGTCTCAACCACTCTTCCAATATGCGAAATTCTGTAAAATGAGTGACTTATCAGGACTTAAGGTCCTTCTAGCTGTGAAGTTAGGCTGTGTCACACAATTTAGTATTAAATTAGGTTTTGTACTGCTCAATGATTTGGATGTGCTACTTTTGAATCTCCACATAGTTTGAAAATTCCCTTTGTCCAGGGAAGTGTGTCCGATCCTGTTCAGTATTATAGCACATTTAACCAGCCCTGCTACTGTACGGGGATATAATAATTCCTAAGCACTTCCTCAATATATTAGGGCATAGACATGATCACCACTACCCATGAGAAGAGGTGAGAAGGGTCAGAATCATTGACCTCCACTTTGAAGATACAGAAACAGAATGAAGAAACCTATCACTCTCTCTCATGTGCATACACACACACACACACACACACACAAGTCAGCGGTATATCCAACACCAGCTCTGAATGCACACATGCAGTGTGCTTTTTAAACTCGCCCCGTTGTGCACAGCACTTAGCAGTAAAAGGAATTCTGTATCTGTGGCCCAAAACTCAGGGCTCAAAATATATTTTGTAGTTGGTGAACTGTGCCTTGACTTGAGTTATCCAATATTTTTCCTATGTAAAGTTCTGTATTAAACTGTATTCCTTCTCCTTCCCAACTTTTGTCTCCTTCTTTTGCCTTTAAGAGTCTGCCTATGTTGAAAAGAATATACACTTAGAATTGGGGTTGGGGGGAGAAGGGCCCAATAAGGAGCTTGGTGAATCTAAATCAAATTACGTAACATCAAAATGAAAACTAAACTGACTACAGCGTTAACCCAGAATTGTTTGTTTAGGAAGCAAAGGCCAGTGGTATCAAAGGAATGCCACATTAGGCAGAATTCTCTCGTTCAGCTGCTGAAAAGACAAGTAAAAAGTGCAAGGCTCTCGGATTCAAACCTTGGCTTCTTCCCTTCTGAGTACCCACAAGGTATGTCTCAGGGCCTGGTACTAGGAACAGGCACACTTTTGTCTTTACCTTACAAACATAATCTGGGTATTTGATTCTATTTCTCTCTTTACACTGATTAGTAGGAAACTTAAGAGCAAAATATTCTGCTCATTTGTAAGTGACTAAGACCTTATGAACCTGACTTCATCTTTTCTCTTACTCTTCGTATTTCCTTTCCCCAACTCACACCCTCACTTAAAAAAAAAAATCTTGTTTTACTAAAGGTCTTATTTATGACCATTTCAAATTCTTTCGGGAGGGATTAAGTATAATTAAGTATCCTTAGGAAATAAAAACTACGACAATAGAGGTAGCTAACATGAATATTGCAATAGTGCTTGTTACAGGCCGCGCTCTGGTCTAAACTATTATCTTATCTCGACTTGGTTACCCTCCTAGCAGCCCTATGGGCAGAAAATCCCCACACCACCTGGAGCTCTGCTCTCTCTAGAATGATGCCCTAACAAGCTTTTCTCATCATGCAACATTATTAGCAGAAAAACTGGGACATGTATCCCAAATATACATATTTATAAGTTATGTACTATACTAGCATATTATAAAATATTTGCAGTAAATAAACATTTTCAAAGGATGGAAAAAAAAAAGAGCAACTGAAATTTTTTTCAAGCACTCTACAAACTGTCCTATACTCTCCATTTTCAAAGCTAAGGCTCTAAATAAAGACAATTAGTCATCCTTCCCTGGGCTGTGGAGAAAATAAGTCAAGTGCCTCATATATCATGAATACTTAAGAATGTTTTCCCCATACAATTAAAAAAAAGTAACTTTAAAACACTTTTTTGGGCGGGCTACGGTGGCTAAGCAGGCAAGAATGCTTGCCTGCCATGCCAGAGGACCTGGGTTCGATTCCCGGTGCCTGCCCATGTAAAGAAAAAAAAAAAAAACACTTTTTTTTTCAATATCCATATCCAGTTTAACAGTTGACAGAAAGAGTTAAAAGTTGAAACACTGGACCAACGAATTAAAGATAAAAAAAAAAAAAAGGGAACATAATAGTTGCTTATAAAAATGGGAGAAGGGAAGACACGAATAAAAAAAAGAAAGTCTAATGACTGTAGCTACTGCCTCGGTCCTGACGGAGTCAAGACCACTGACAACATTAGGAAGGGAAGCGCCACTGCAGCAAAGTCTACAGAAGATCAGGAAGAGATCAGAGACAAGAAAGCACCGTAAGGGATACCCTGTCCCCTTCACTGGACGGGAGCGCCACTCCGATAGATGGCACTCACACCTCAAATTTACCTTGCACCACATTATGCATTTCCCTGACTGACAAAGGGAAAGACTACACACATGAAACCATCATGCACTAAATCTTTCTGATCAGAAATGCTGCCCCACTCCCAAACTAACAAACCATAAAGAGAATAGAGTCTGCAGCTCACCTGGGGCCACTGTTTCAACTTCCCTAAGCCCGGCTGATGTGGTCCAGTGAAGGCACCCAAGCTACCCCACCAAAGTGCGGGCTGTTTGAGTTACCTTCCACTCCAGGGCACTTTCTGGCTTTTCCTTCTGGAACTGCCCACAGACAACAATTTGGCTTTTCGGGCCAGGCCAGTCTAACAGGCCACAGGGCTCTGCTTCCCTCCCGGATTTGCACAGGGAGCCCTGTACTTTGGATTGTGACAGGCGGATCTCTGTACCAAATCTCCAGCTCTGTGCTCACTTGCATTGCGCAAAGCATGCTTTGCTAGAACACGCAGCAAGGCCAGGGACCCGAGCCATGCATTCACAGCAGCCTTCCCCAGGTCCTCTGATTCTAGACACACCTAAAGGCAATACTGTGGGGGAAGGGGAGGAAGGGGAGCCTGCTTTGCTCAACCACATTGCCCAAACTCAGTCTGTCACAGCAGACAAGTCATCAAGTCTTCTAACAGCATGCAGCACAGTATTTGGTAAAGTTTGGTAGAACCTATATATTGTATGCACAGACACTGGAGCTTCTAAAACAGTCCAATGACTCCATAGATTCCAGGACTCTTTTGAAAAGAACACAAGTTACAATAGTGGTTGCTATTATTATGAACCTAGGCACACATCTTCCAAACTTGACAGTGGCAGCTATTTTTAAACTCTACAGCAATTTAAACCTTGCCTAACTGTCCACAGGACAGGAGACCATTCTTTGGTCACTCGGGTACCCAAGTTTTGAAACTAGCCACTGTGTTTTATCTTTACTACTCTAGTATTAAACAAACTTGCCCCTGGCACAGAGTAGGCATCAATAAATGTTTGCTAAATTAACAGAACAGCCTGAAGAATGCCGCCGGAGTCTGCATAAAAAGTACAGCAAGTGCTTTGCTGACTCAAACCATCACCAAGGATTTCCCTCCCATATTAAATATATTACAGAATTATCTATGTAAAAGAAAAAATTTCCTACTTCACCCAAGAGATAAAAAAAGGCCAGCATAATTAAGGATGATTTTTAAAATTGCAGGCAATGCAGCAAAATGAATATTCACACAGATTTGAAACACTCTAAATAGTTATTACCAAATCAATTTTAAAGCATTTCAATTTGGTAGTGATCAGGGCAATACAGGTGGCAAGAAAGCAGCATTAGCAGGAAATAAAAATGGTAGGATTTACATGTTTAAAAGGAAAATAAGAACAAATTCATCCTTTCGTGCCTCTGCATCTGAGTTTCACCTAGAACACAGGGTCCAGAAATAAAAGTTTTAAAACTGCCTCTGGAATCACTTTCATTTTGCAATCTGAGGTGGGTGGGGGAAGTCAAGAAATAATAAAAGTCAGTCCTTTTTTTTTTTTTTAAACACCCGAAGCTAATGGGCAGAAAAATAAATATTATCAAACTCTAGTAAGCACCAGTAGGATACTAACCAAGTATCTTACTGCAAGCCATTTTTGCAAGAAAAAATGTTTCTGTAGACGGTATTCCACTAACTAAATATGTATCTATCTCCCAGCTTCAAAATGAGCAGGAGGAAAACAAATGCAAGCCCCCATTAGGAAAGGGAAAGGAAAGGCAGCAGGAAGAGCCCAGAAGTTCATGCTTCACGCTTTTCAAATTCTAAGCACTTAATCATCCTGAGAGCTACCTGGCCAAGTGGAATGTGATGGTGTGATGGTGCAGAAATTCCACATAAGGAGTTGGAGAGCTAGACAGGCAGCGACATACCTGCTCTGTATGGGAAACACTCCAAGTGGTGGAAAGGCAGCTGCCACCCACTCAGCTGCAAGACATTCGTCTCCTCCACAGTGCTATCCTAACACCATCAGTCCACTTCTCAAAAAGAAACACATCACAGATTATACATTCCAGCAGGCAATAGCAGAGAGGAAAGGATGGGAATGCTCTCAGTCAGAATTACTACCTTAAAGTTCTTCTCCTAGGCACAGCTATCATTAATGGATGGAAAGGATGTTTTTAAATCTTGATTGGAAAGCTGGGTTTTGTTTGTTTCTTCTCATTAGGTCCCCACCCTGTCTCCTCCTAAATATGTGAGAGGGCATAATATTCATGAAACAGATATAAACAAAATGTAAACAGTATGTTTAACTCAAAAAGTGCTTTAAAAAACACGACTTTCTATGACGTTCTTATTGGTTTTCACACACATTCTAGTGCACAGACTTCCTTTATTTCTTTTCTAAGCTGCGATTAATACAGCTTAGACTATCCATGGACAAGAGTTCGAAATAAGTTACTCAAAGGAGTGTCGCTAAGAAAAATGTCTTCTCAGGCATGAAGCAAACACCTCCAAAAATGTACATCTTTATAAAGTTTTTCTTTTTAAAGCAAGTAATTGAAAAGCTACTCTATGGTGATTGGACACAGTTGGTTTTCACATAGAAAGGTTTTCACATTGCAAATTTGAAAATCAGACACTTCAACTTGATAGGTAATTCCAATGATTTTAATATCTAAAGAATAAGGCATTTTATTTTTAAAAAATTTAAAAGCTATTCATAGGGAATTTAGTTAATCCCATCTAGCTTTGACTGTATTTATACATGACAGAGTTATTATACTTCTAAAGACAATTTATGTTGGAAGAACTTGGACCTTCTGAAATAGGATAAAGTGCAGCTCCCCTCCGGATAACATAATAAAGTTGGAAGACGAGAGGGAAAGGTTTTACTAAACCCTAGCCTCCACAGGGAAAGGCTGGAATGGCTCCAAGAAATTCTTTTAATGGTCACTAGTCTGCCCTTTCTCCTACTAAGCGGTTCCTAAAAAGAAAATTCTCTTAACCTGCACTATGTCAAAATCAGGGGACGCAGAACACAGAGCACCCTGAAGCAGCCCTGGGAAGGCTGCCTTGGGCATGCAGGAACACAAATTTCCCTTCTCTGTGTCTGCTGGCCAAAAATATTTTGATTAAATAAAATCAGCACAATGGGAATGAGCTTCAATAACTAAGCACTGCTTGAAAATTTCCCCTAAATCTACTCTACTAATAATGTACGTAGGTGAGAGACTAGTGTGGAAGCCTACTGCTGTTGAAGATCTGTCTACACCAAGGCAGTGTGTGAACTTTATACTGACCCATCCCCAGAAGCGTCTCCACTCCAACCCCTAGCTCTACTGGCTGACAAATCCAAGACTTCTTAAAATGGAAAACTGGAAAGAGTCTTCCTCCCCCTTCTCCCAGCCCTATGTAATTTGGAAGGTGGATCCTAACCAGCCTATTTAGAAGACTGCCAGGCCTTCCAAAGCAGGAAGCCAAGCTATTTCACTTTCATCTCTGCCTATTAGGATCAACATGTCTTTGAATATTTTTGCCGTTCCCATGTTACACCTGATTAAAAACTGGTATCTTCTTCAAGGAGGAAAAGCACATACCTTCCCTCCAACAATCACAGAACCACAACTAAGTCAGACACCTGCTCCCTGGAGAGCAAAGGAATTTAAAAGGAAGCGCCTTTCCTACTCTGATCCAACCACTCCTGCTGCTTCAAAGACCCATGGCTATGGTCTGCCCAGGGAAGAAATACTTGCTCCCTTCACTTCTCTCTACCACACATCCTGTGTCCCTGAACAACAGGTTCTCATTCCACAGGTCATGGAAAGGGAGAGAATAAAAGAACATTGTCATGGGCACAGAGCTCCCCTCTTAACCACCTACAGCCCCACTCCCTGGCTCCAGCCGCGTGAACCACAATCTCCAGAAGGTGGAGTCTTCCATAAAAGAAGGACTTAATTACCATTTCCTAATTCCCTCATTTTCATCTTAATTGTCCCCGCTTTTCATGTTCGGGCGAGTTAAGGGAACACATCGGCTTGAGTGGAGTACAGAAGGGCAGCCTCGGTGACAGGAAATGTGCCACTGATCTTTAAGTACAAGATGGAGTTTACGTACAAGTAGGAATTAAAGGACTTCACAAAGCCAAAATGCAGCTGAATATTGCATAGCTTCTTCTTCAACCAATGGCACTGCAAATTGTCATTGACTCCTTCACTGCAAATTGATAGTGACAATTCCATTCCCTTAATTTCTCAATCCCAACTTTGTGCTAAGAGTTGGTGAGAAAGACAGAATAATATAGATGACACCCCTGCTCACATGGAGAAAAAATTAAATAATAAAACAAGAATAAGTACAGTGAAGGAAAATATGAGGTGTTGTAGGAAACAGACATTATGGGAACTAACCAGTCTGGGATTTGATGGGACTAAATTAAATCATGTACTAAGTAAGTGCCTTGTTGTTCCCGGAGATCAATCATTCACTGACAATACAGAGAACCAAATAAACCCCTTTTCTCATCCCTGATTAGAATTCTTTTAAAACTGTAGCACTTACCTCAAACAGACAGTTAGAGACAGAGATACACAGAGAGAAAGAGAGAGAGAGAGAGAGACAGAGAAGAATGGATATGGGTGGTTCTCTGTTACTGAAAAGTTCTGCAACTGTCAAAACAAGAAATTGACTTGGTCATAATTAGAGGCTTCCAATGCCAATGCTGAGCATACAATAAAAAGAAAAATTCTGTTTAAAAATTATAGTATTGTCCAACTCCTGAAGGAAGATAAACTCTTGGAGGACATGACATTTCAGATGTGAAGAAAGTCATTGGGCTATCACAGAATTAATGACAATGGTCTATTGACGGTGCGCAGCTCTGAAAGAGAAAGCATGAGAACAGAAGTCTGCTGAAAAACTTAGATGGACAAGACTAAATAGCAGGTGGGGAAGCAGGATTAGATAAGAATAGGGAATTAGAAGAATAAGTTCTTGGAAGGGCTTGAAGTAGAGTAAAAAGAATTGAAATTTGTTACAAAAAAACCTCAGCCCACTATTTAAAAGAAATGTCTAGAATTAGCAAATTTACAGAGACAGAAAGTAGATTAATGGTTGATGTGGATGGAGGGTTTGGATGGTGAATAGGGAGTGACAGTGATGGGTACAGGATTTCTTCTTGGGGTAATAAAAATGCCCTGAAATTAGTCAGTGGCAATGGTTTCACCAGTCTAAATATGCAAAAAACCATTTAATTAGTTTAAACAGGTAAATTTTATAGTATGTGGATTATATCACAATAACACAGTTGAAATAAAACTGAACCTCAGTCCAAAGTGAAAACCAAGGGAAGAGGCCTTAATCTTTCTTAAGCTGAGGGTTCCCCATAGAGCATGGTGGGGTCTATACCAGAGGACACGAACAATCCCTTCCAGTGGTTCCATGTGCCTGTTGGCTGAAAGGCATCAAGCTAGAAGAGACCTGAAAAATGCAGAGGCCCAGCCCCACCTCCAGAAATGTGGGTACAGTCCATCTAGGATGGGATTAAAAAAATAAAGAGTTCTTAAGATCCTTGGATGATTCTAATGCAAAGCTGAGATTGGAGATCACTGATTTAATCCACATTTTTAATTTTACAGAGAAGGAAGGGACTGTACAGAGAAGTTCATTAAATGTTGCTCCAATTACCTGGCTAAATGGCCTAAGAGTTGGAGGTGGGTGAGTACTACAACCCATGTCTTCTGACCCTCAGTTGATGGTAACTCACCTACTGTGCAGATGTGGACATGTAGAGAGGGGCACAGGGAGAACATCCTTACAAAATTCAGGCCTCCAAACAGTGGTCATACCCCGTTATAAGAAACTCAGAAGGACAAATCCCTGAACTGTTGTAGGGGTAAAAAGTAACCCCAGACACTGTACTGGGAAGACTTCTCAACATGCAAGGATTACACTGTCCTGCTACTGTATGTCCCAGTGTGACCTGATCCTCAACAAATGCAATTAATTGTTGAGGAAGAAGATTCTTTAAACTTCACAGGCCAGCTCTGATCTGGAAAAATTTTACCAAGTAATCACAGTTGTAAAATAAACAATCATGGAATTTAAAAGCCAATGCTTCATTTTTTCATCTGCACATGGAGCCAGTGCAGTCTGCAAAGAAAAGGGGAGGCACTCACAGAACGACTTTCACATACCACTGTAAAAACCGTCTCAGGAAAGCACTGGGGTAACGCTCTGGCTGACGTGCGTTTAGCCATTGCATTACCAAGCAGTGTGCGTCTTACCTATAATTCCACTGTCCTTGCTTTCCAGGGTGGAACTAGGGCTGCTAATGGTCTCACTGGGACTTTTGTTGGCTGCCGTCTTGCTGACACAGCTATTCAAGGTTGAGCAGGGACTATCAGTGCTGGGAGATGCGGTGCTGCTTGTTAGTGTGGAGCAAGGACTGATGCCTTGGGTAGGAGCTGTGCACTGCAGGATGAATGGAACGAGGAGTTAGCATGGCTGAGACGAGGCTTCTACACACTCTTGTTTGACATTAAAACAATGAAACCTAAAAAGAAATTCCTTGCTGCAGGGAAAACGGAAGGCAGCTTTTAAAATCTAGAGATGCTGACTACATATATGGTCTCCAAATTTTAAAAGACAAATATCTTTATTTTCCCCCCGTCTCTTCCTTGTGATTTTCTTTTTTATGAAGATGGCAGTCTTAGAAACAATTTGGTGGGAATGCACATTTGTACAACAGAAATAGTCAACAGGGAGACTTCCTTTCATTTAAAGTCTGCAGAAGACAAATGGGTTATCTGACCTCTGTACAGAAAATCTGGAGAGTCTGTTTTTGTCATGTTTCAGGAACACTGCAACCTGATTCAGTTCCTGAAAATTTATGGGCTCTACAATTGGGGCAAGGAGACTGGTGACCACTGCGATCTCATTCAATGCATGACATCCTCAAAGAAACTCTCAATGGGTGACAGAAGCCCCAGCCCCTCATTGCTATTCAAATGCACACATCTCCGAGATACCAGGCTGTGTGCTGCCATTCCCTAGGATGGGAGTAGGGGGTGCTCTCCCAGCAGATGAACCATTTGATCTCATCTTACTTCTCTGTCTTGTCGCCTATAAATCTTTTCCTTGCCTCATTAACATTCCAAAGTCGCAACAGCTAGAAGAGCACAGGAAAGTAGAATACCAAAGCAGTCAGACGAGAAGAATGGTGCTATAACGATAAAGTTAGTACCATTACTAAGGAATTCTTTTAGCCACTTTAACTCATCAAGTCACTCTTCTCAGAGTGATGACTAGAAGGTTAATTTGTACATTTTTCTTATGTTCTCCTCCCTTCAGCTCCCCCCCCCACCTCTATTTCGGGCTGAGGGGTGGGGAGGGGGACAACGAAACCAACTGCTGAAATAAATTTCAGTACACAACAGCCCAGAACTCATTTGACCAAACAATGAGTTTCCCACTCAAGGAGGGGAGGGAGGAAGTTAGTGTTTCATTCACTCCCTGAGCAGGTATGAAATACAGTCTCTTCCTCTCCTCTTCCATTACCATGGTTTCATTTTTTTCTTCAATGGTTATGTGTGTGGCACTTGGGATCCCTTCTCCCAGTAAAAAGCCCAGCCTTGTCAACAGTTCTTGAGCTGCCGGCGAACAGCTTGGTTCATTATGGGCCTTTGCTTCTGGAACAAAGAAAGAAAACAATGAAGATGCCTCTCTGGGGAATTTCAGGATCGCATCTGGATGAGTTTGCACTACAGCTGCTTGTCTGGTGTTTTTGCGTATTTTTATAGAATGCATAAAGTTTGATGCTGCTGCCAGTCCTCTAAGCAATACATTCTAATTAAGAGGTTACGACAGGTTAAGATAACAGTAAAACCAAAACTCCAGTGCAAAGGGCAAAATATTTGACCTGACCCAGAGGAATTCAGTGTCATTTATCTGCTAGCAATTCCTATTTCCATGTTCATGTAGAAAACGGTTACTTCAGGTAGAAAGGAAAGAAAAAGATCTCTGTTTCACCTTATTTTAAAAGAGCTCTGTGACCATTACCCACAGGAGGTTGAACTAAGGCAAATCCCAAGTGGCATGGTGGCAGCAATCCAGGCCCTTTAGACACTGGGGTAAAACCATAATCCAAGCTTGCATTAAACAAGACAGGGGTGTAACTAGTTTGGTGGAAAACTTACTGTGCAAATCCCACAGCAGTGAAAGTGAACACCAGGATTCCAACACAAGAGTCAATCATAGAGAAAACTCTGTAACAAAGATTTAAAATTCCAGAGAAATGAGTCCCCAGAGACAGGACCAAGGCAAACACTCTGTTGTTGATGCAGGGATGCAAAGAAGTCTTCTCAGTTCGCTCCACAGTGCTGCTGGAAGCACATTTTACGTGAAGGTCATAGGGCATGCTTGGAAGCCTTTCCTGTTTCAGGTTCTCCCTAAGGTTGACTATCTGGCTTTTTGCCTTTGAAAAAATTTTATTGCTAGATTTAATTTAAATGTTGAGCTGCAGGTTAACCTTGAATTAAAGGCTTAACGGCATTTAATTATGGCTGACAAATAAAATAATACCTAAATCATCGCAACACCACTCTTATATTTTTAAAATCAGCATCCTTCAAGGGATGAGATAACATGGAACGAAAACTCTTCTTATTGATGTCAGAACTTAAGAACAATGGGTAACATATAATACAGTCATTCATCTTAATGCTTTGTTCTTTTTTATTAATCATCTAGGTGCCTGGATCCACACATACTTACTTGAACATATTTTGCCTAGATGTGGAAATTGCAGATAATAGATAAGGGTATTAGAAAAACATAATGAGGAAAGAGGAATCAAATAGTGATGTTACTTTTAATCTACCGTGTCACCAAGAGAGAGCAATGCTAACTTTACCTTTTATAAAGAACTGCAAAAAACACAAAATAAGCAGGGAAGTCCATCTGATCAGCTTCACTGACACAGCAGTGTTACTATGTCATGCTTCCAGCATGGAAACTACAAGGGGAACTAGGCCAGCAGTATCTCCAAGGAAGGAAAAGTACCCCATTCATTGCTTGCTCTCAAAAGTTCCCAATGTTGGCGGTAAAAAATGCTGTGTGAGGCCTGGCTACTTTTTAGTTGTTCTAGGAAACTACAGGGGAAAGGTAACGAAATTTGATTTTTCTAGGTTATGAGAACTCTGATGTTTCTGGGTCATCTGGGCTAAATGTCTAATGTAAAGGGACAAAGGCCTCAAGACAGCACGGGGGAAGAGAGCCATGGCAGGGCAGGGCAGCCACACCCCCAAAGCCACTCGACAGAAAGTCCCTTCCCACCACAGACTGCAAACCACATTTTGATTCTCAAGGTACATGGGCATTTGGGAAAGTGAGGCGGGAACCAAACCAAATCCGCGCAGCCCAGGCACACCCAAGGGCTGAACCCTTCAGTACAGGATCGGTCCACACCCTGCTCGTTTTTCACCTCCTCCCCTGCCCCAAGTCCTAGCCAGGCTCAGGCAGGGCAGCTGCTTTATCTTAGGGGGCAGCTGGTCTAGAGAGAGAGAACAGGATGCAGATGGAAAGGGGAAGGAGGGGGTGGGGAAGGGGCAAACTTCAGCAGTTTCTCTACTCCACGCCCCCTTTTCCTTTTGATACAATCTCCATACTGCTATCCAATTGTGACTAGGCCCCGGAATGTTTCGCTTCCAGTTTAACCTGAAACACTCTGGGGAAAAAGCCAGAAACTACTCCCGGTTGGCAGCTGTGTGGAGACAGAGAAAGCAGCTGCACAAGCTTGGCAGCCACCAAATGTACCCTAACAACATACGAGGCTGCAGCCTCTAGCGTACATTGGGGCTCGATTAGGAGCCCAATTTCCATGGAGGTCCTACACGGGGCAGCACCCCAGCAAAGTCACTGCTCCCTCCACACTGCAACTGCAGACAGGCACCCCAGATTCTGTAAAGATCTCATAGAAAAATATCCAAAGTCAACTAGTCATCAAAACCTACCCCATTGAAACAGGCTAGGGAACAATAACAATTCCCAGTTTAAGGGCTGAATTGACACCCCAATTCATGATTAACTTTTCATGCTACTTACATTCCAAAATGCTACCCAGGTTTGAGATTAAAGGGTAAATGTTCTTTATTTCAATTTCTGCATGCATTAAGCTGCTGCAGTTTTACTTCTTCCTAAGGCTTCCCAACAAGTCTTTTCAGATTACTTCTTCTTCTAAAAATGTCATTCTAGCTACCTTCCCCTTAGAATGTTCCCTTCGTCTGAGTTCCTAAATCCATGTCAAGCTGTCCACATTCTTCCCTCTCGAATGCACAGAGCTTTCTTCTCACTGAACTTTTCATTCTGGCAGAAGGACCCCTGGGTGAAGCGTGACAGCACCATTTTGGCAGGGACGAGCTGCCCGGGAAATCACACTGACACTCAAGACTGTGAAATGGAAATGCATTCACACTTCCATAGTTGTTCGTCAAATACTGAATGAAATCTAAACAGCCAGATAGGATTTTCTTTAAGCTAATTATTATTCCAAAATTAACCCTAAACCAAATTCTAATGGGTCATTCTAAATGGGGGGTCTTTTATGCTATTAAATACTGAATTACTGATTAATAGTGCATGTTCCTTATATAATGCCAATGAGGATAGGAGTTCAGAGGAATAAAGATTTGTGCCTTCTAGTAACAGTTTACATCTTGGATTTAAAAACATAAAGAGTTTATGATGGCTATATTTAGAGTTGAGAGAGTAATTGGCCTCACACTCCCCAGGAATCCGTTAGGCAGGTGGAGAGTGGTCTTCCTCCCACTAGTGTTTTCGTGGGATCCCTGATATCACTGTGGAAGGTTATTAAAGGAGAAAGTAAAGGGAATTCCTTAGATCACTTCCTTCCTGCCCCTTTTAAGCTAATCACATGCCCTTGACCATGTCTGGGGCATAAACAGAGGCGCATCCATAAACCAATCAGCCCTTCAATTACCATCACCCTAACTTCAGACCTACTGATGCCCTTAGGATCACTTGCTCTCTGCTAAACTTATCTGGGCCCAAACCTAGTGACCATCTCTGAACCTCAATTTCCTCACTAGTAAAGTGGCCAAAACCTACTTCTCAGAGGTGCTGTTAGGCTCAAAAACAATAATTTATGGGAAAACACCTCATGGGTTATGAGACACCAAACCAAAGTTGGTCATTTCTACCAACTTTGATACCAACAGCACATACTACCTCACTATTATTTCATTTTCTGGTTCTTAAGAGTTCTTATTCATATTCATTATTATCTATATTTCAAGAAAATGGCTGCCAGTATCATACCTCTAGTCCTGAGCTCTTTCTTGAGCCCCAGTTTAATTTCCAGCTGTCACTTTTGCCTGATTTTTCACCAACCTCAAACCCCACATGCCTAAAACTGAAATCAAACCAAAGCTGTTACCTTTCCTTCCATATCCTCATAATTTGGCCTTAAGGCCTTCACATCCTCTTTGTCTTTTACAGGTACTTACGATTCCACAAAATCTTCCCATTCACCACCTCTCCTCTTCCAACCCTGTTCTAATTTAAGACCTTATTCGCTCACTTGAACTAATGATAGCATTTTCTAATTCTTCTCCCTCATCCTAGTTTCTTTCCTGCCCTATCTATTCCAACCTGAACACCATGGCCAGATAAATCATCCAGCACAGCTTCAACTAAGTCTTTGCCGTGTGCAGAATCTCCATCAGCTGGACTCCCAAATCATCATACACTGCAGGTTAGTTAACACCACCTCCCCTTGTATTACAGTCACTAAACTGCCCTACCAGACTCTCTCGCTCCATGAAGAAAAGGCATCGTTTGATAATCTATCTCAAATAGCATCCAGCATAGTGCTTTTCATAGCACTGGAATTTAATATTTTTTGAAGGAAATGCAGAATAAAAGGATACCCTGCCTCTAATCTCTCTTCCATCACATACAAATGCCTTCCTTCCTCTACTTCCATCTAACTAAATCTTCTTTATTTATTTATTTATTTATTTTTTTTGGTATGCTGTATGGTGGGGTCACGTTTCATTGTTATTCCATGTGAGTATCCTATTACTGCAGCACCATTTATTGAATTTCTGTTTGTTTGTTTGTTTTGGGGGGAAGTGCATAGATCGGGAACCGAACCTGGGTCTCCCGCATGGCAGGCGAGAATTCTACCACTGAACTACCCTTGCACCCCCCCAAACTAGATCTTATACAGTCTTCAAAGACCACACGGTACACCACCATTGTAAGAAGCTAAGAGAGATATCACCCAAAGCAAGATCGAGATCACCTCTTGAAGAAGGAAGGAAAATATGATCTGGGTAAACAAACAGTTGTTTTATTCCTTAAAGTGGGTACTGGGTAGACATGTGTTGTTATGCTTCATATCTTTTATAGTCGCTACACCTTTTTCAATGACTGAAGCAGTTCTAATAAAAAATGAGGGGACAGCAATAAAATGTTTGCTTAAACATATTTTAAAAAGAACTCCCAGTAAGACAGTTTTGTATTTAACTAGGTTCTTATTTCATGTATGCTAGTTTTACTTGCTAACCACACTGCTAGAAAAAAAGTTTTACCATATTTTTAAGTTGATCTGTGCCATAGGCACAGTCATAAGATTAAAACTTTCTCATCCTTCCCCATCAAAGCTTGCTCAAGTAGCTAATGGTATACTAAATAAACCTAAATGGATTATGGTTGCCCCTAATTGAAAGAAACATTGCTGTAAATCCTACTATAATTTAATAATCTTCCCTAATTTATCTGTTGTCGTTTTTTATCCCCCTTAAGGCAAAAGTAATGCTTTCCCGGTAAATGACTTTTTCTTCCAAATAATGTATTGGTTTAGTAATAGGAAACTCATTTGTAAAGAGCCTAGTCTATAAAACACATAGCTCATTATGACCACTTGGGAAGAAAAAGGGGGTCGTATTTTGAGTACCTCATTAAATCATTATTATTTTTTTAAAGAGTAGTATTAAAGTACTAAATGCACCGTGTTTTCTTAAGGGTGTTTCCAGGTGAATGCAAACTTAAACAATTCTTTGCTTATGATAAAAATCTTCACCTGCCCAAGGTCATCTAGCCCGCCTCCCAGATTGCTAAAATATACCAATTTGCACAAACACAACTACTTATAATTAATAAACAAATTCCACGTGCTCACTGGTTTTAAATTTCAAACAGAGAACTAAGAATCAAGAACTTAGATAGAACTACACAATCACTGAAACAAAGGTAGGCCAGTTAAGAGTATTCAAACAGGAGAAATAACTTGATATCTCACAATTCTATGTGAAATTTCAAAAACTTTTCACAAGGATATTTTTCCAATAGAATTTGTTAGTCTGGTGAATTCTGAAAGGCTATTATTGACAGTCCCCCCAAATGTTAAAGATTTGCCAAAGGCACATTATCATTTATGGAATGCATACAATGAAATTTTAATTTAAATCTTAACTGACGGTGGTGATATTAAACCTTAGAAATTAGAGTGTGTCCATCATGCATGTGTATTTGCTTGGATTAATATTCAAAGTCAATTATTTGTTTTAGCTCGTTCCTGCCTCTCCTTTAGGTTCAATGACCAGGACATAAAATTTATTTTTATTGTGGCAGACTTAATTAACCCCAGTGAAATGTAAAGGATTCCACAAGGATTACAAAATACACCATCCTTTACTAACTGTTCAATTTCATCAGGCAACCGCCTCATCAACCAAGAGAAAGATAACTCCTAGAGCTTCCTCAACACCGCGGCCTATTGGTACACAAAATCTGCCCACAAACACGAACTACGCCCATTTCTGGACACCTAGAAAAATGAATATGTACTCTATTTCTTAATTCTAGGTAAAATGGAAAATTCTAGTCATGTATTCACAGCTCAGTCCCCCTGGGGAAGGATGATGACAAATCGATGAACTCAGGCCTCAGAAGTGAGCACACAGACTCAAGGCTACTCTACCAATTCCCATCACTGCATCTGAATTTATGCATCAGAATATTCCTCTCCCCCAAAAAGATGGTGAATTGTGAGAAAAGCTCTCATCAATGGGAATGATTTATAATTCTTTTCTTTGCCCAGTAAAAATCCTACATTTCTATATCTCCTTAGACATATCCTAGGGAGTATCTGAATCCCATATGGATTCAGATATACTCCCAGGCAGGGAAGATGCTACACAATGACATCTAGGCTAGGAGAAATGCCAGGGGCACGACCAAGCCTAGGACTGGAAAGGTTCTGGGGTTGGGGGCAGGGGTGTTGGGAAGGGGGGAAGGGGGCAGGCTTATTATGAAATGTGCAGAGAACTCTGTACATTATGTATGTTTCTGAACTTGCTTACAGAGGAATTGTTCTCGCTACTCTCAGAATAGAAATGAGCGAGAGCAGACAAACACATGGACACCTGACTGT
The DNA here is from genome assembly GCA_004026745.1 of Myrmecophaga tridactyla. Taxonomy (NCBI): domain Eukaryota; kingdom Metazoa; phylum Chordata; class Mammalia; order Pilosa; family Myrmecophagidae; genus Myrmecophaga; species Myrmecophaga tridactyla. Next base: position 52,439 of record PVIY010006386.1, on the reverse strand, counting down.
GTGAATTTCACAACTGAAAGAAGCCTCAAGTATCAGCCATCCGTGGACGACTGACCTATTCAGACACCGCCGTGATCCAGGCTCTCCTCTCCACCACCACACACCCAGCACCCTGACACCTCCCATGCACAAATCCTCTGTAGGAACCTCTTAATCTAAACCAACAGAGAGTCCTGACCAGAGAGGAAAAGGGTGGAATTTCCCAGACCGAAGTGACTGTCCAGGAAGTCCAGCACCTGGTCCCCTCTCTTCACCCACCAATCTCAAATATCTCTTCCCAAACTTTCAGCCTCTGCCAATCCCTCTTTGCAGTTCATTTTTAGGATTATTTCACCACCACCCCTACTCGATACTCCTCCTATGTTCTACTTCTTACCCACTCCTCACCATTCATCATCAGAAACAGAAACCCAAACACAGCGGTGAGAGCATAAGGGAGCCAGCAGATGGGGAGAGGAGAATAGCAGGCATTCCAAAGTGGAAATGAGGATAAGTTTTCCTAGGTTCTCTTTCAGAATCACTATATAAACTTTGGTCCCCAGTGAAGATGAAATAGACTTCTCAACATAGACCAGAATTCCTAGCTGCATATTTCTATGTAAATTCAAAACATCAAAGTTACAAGACCATAGCAGTAGAGGAACCGATCAGAAAGGAACAAACAGGTGAATTCTTAAATTTACACAGTAAGGAAAAAAAGAGATAGAGCTACTAATACATCTATTAAATGCTATGACCAGATTGGGAGGTGGGAGGCTGGGATGGGCAAAATATAAAATGTCTTTCCTGAAAGGTTTCAATTGATTTTGACTTTTTTTTTTTAATACCTACTTGAATATCCCCTATAGAAAAATCATGGATGTTAAAATAAGAAACTTTCAAAAGTCACCAAATGCCTTGAAGAAAGCTAATTATTCTAAGCTTTGTTCAGTTTCAGTTTTACAGCCAATGCTTATGGTTGAATTTTCTAAAACAGTAGGGTACTGAAAACAAATCAAATTATTGGAAATTTTTATGTAAATGGCTGGCTTTTTACACTACCCCAATCCCAGGTGGGCCAAAATTCAGAGGAAATAAGACAGACCCTTTAAAAAATCTATGTACAGCCACTCAACTATGCTTACATTATGTACATAATTCCAAGAAATTACATGAAAGCTGAACAGATATCTTTAACTGCCCAAGGGAAAAAAAAAAACCTCCCAAATACATTTGGTTCAGCAAAGCATTCTTGCAAAATGCACTCAAATTTCACTTTGAAATGGATAGTGCCATTATGTAAAATCTTTAAAGTGGAAAAAAAAATCATTGAAAACATATTCTTACCATTCTCATTGGGATCTGCTGGCTTAGATACTTCTCTGAACGGGATTATATCTGCATCTCCAGGCACTCTGGGGCTTTCCACATACTTGGGCTTCCTGACCGGACCTGCAGTGGGAAAGATTTGAATGTGTTTTATTTTTTCCAGATGCAAACAAAGCTTCAGAATATACAGTATGTGTCTTTACCAGGACCCAAATATGCCTAAAAGGAAGAGCCAGCCCCTTCCCTTCCCTTGAAAACACACACACACACACACACACACACACACACACATATACACAAACACACAGCTCAACACAGGCTCGGGAATGTCCAGTCTCGGCTGCCAAAGAAGAAAAGGGTAAGCTCAGTTTTGAGAATGTAAACTCTGACAAAAAGAAAAGCTGCTCTTTTGCTGTGAAGTCTCTACAGCTGTCTTTGGTATATGTCAAGTAAGTAATTTTGACATGTTCAAACCTGGACAGCTTGTGGTTAAGGATTCTTTATTCAGAATTTTTCTCTAACTAGGACAAAGACTATTTGGTTGCTTGGTATCTCCAAAGTCAGGAGGCAAGGATTACAAACAGTTGGCCTGTAATATCAACAAGCTCTGAGCAGCCACATATCGCAGGCATTTTATCAGACTAGTGACGCACAGTAATTGTGTGGGACAGAGAAGATGATTGCTTTCTTGGCAGCTGACATAGCTGGCTTCAAAAAGGCACAACAGTCAATCCAGCATGCAATTCAGGGACATAAAAGAGTCCAAGAGTCATTATCTCCTATCTTCCCCACACCTTCAACTTACCAGAAAATCTAGAATTCTTAATAAGACTGTATGGAACCATTACACACTGCTACTAGAAATGTAAAATGCTGTAGCCATTTTGGAAAACCTCAAAAGGTTACATATAAAGGTTGTCATATGACCCAGCAATTCTACTCCAAGGTGGATATATGTTCACATGAAAATGTGCACACAAAGTTCATAGCGGCCTTTTAATACAAAATGGCTACCAACCGATAATAAACTATGGTTTATACATACAAAGAAATATTATTGGGCAATAAAAAAAGAATGAAGTACTGATTCCTTCTGCTACATGGATGAAACTTGAAAACATTATGCTAAGTAGAAAAAGAGAGTCACATATTGTATGGATTCCATTCATAGCAAATGTCCAGAACAGGCAAATCTAGAGAGACAGAAGTGTGACGACTGGTTACCTAGGGGTGGGGCTATGGGAGCTTAGAGGATGATGGCTAAGGGGCACGGGACTTCTTTCTGGGGATAGGAAAATGTTCTTAAAATTAAGATTGTGAAGGGCCAGAGTCTGTCCATGTGAAAAAAAAATTAAGTTTGTGGAGATGACTGTACAACCTTGGGAATATAAGAAAAACTACTGAACTGTACAGTTTAAATGGGTGAATTGCATGATACATGAATTATACCTCAATGAAGCCGCTTAAAAGGTAAAAAGACTGCATATTCTGTTCCTCCTTTCAAACATCACATTGCATTTAAGGCCCGGAATCACCCATTTGACTTTTACATTTTTCCTTGATTGCCCTGAAGTTAAAGTGGGTCTGTAATAAGAGCAAAAGAAAAAGGAAATCGTTTATATTAGTAAGAGAAGGCAGGTGGAAAGAGTGCCAGGCAGGTGCTTACAACTCGCCCTCCTGCTCAGCTCTGAGCTATGGCTGATCCTCTGGGGCTGATTCAGGAAAACTCGGAGCATCCTTCTATCTCAAACATCTCACGCATCTGAGAAATTATGTTCCAAATACAGCTTATGGTGAGAGATGCTGCCATCTAAAGGCTTACTATGAAAACATCTATAATACTACAAAATGAAACCAATTCCCAGGCAGCTAAAACCTACTACTTAATCTTAAATCTGTCCACATTATAAAAGAAGCTTATAGCACCTTAAAAATAAGGGTAGTATTTCAAATTTTTGAAATCATGATTTTTTTTAAAAAATCATTATTTTTAAATCACTAATGTAGTATTTAGTCATATGGTTGTCTTTATCATTTACTTAACTCTGTCAGAAAAGGAATTTTTTTTTTTTAAGTTAAAACAGAATGGTCAATAAAGCTTGGCAGGGGTGCCAAATCAAAATGACAACATGAGAAGCTTCAGTGCACTGAACCCTATAGAAGTTTTAAACATCTGGAAAAAACATCTTTCTCAAAGCTCCAGAAAACCATTAACAGTATCAAAGCAAGCACCATATCAAGAAAAAGCCTACTTAAAAGCGTTAGGATTCGGGGCACCCTAACAGGCTCCTTCCACCCCTCTCACTGGCTTGTATTCCCAGTGTGGTTCCCTGGTCCCAGTTCTAGAGCGAGAAGAGTATGTACTGTGCACATCCCAGGAGCATGTAAGTCTGGCCCAGTCTGTCTGGTGGGGTAGCCTAAGGGACTCACTATCCCAGAACACCACAGGAGACCTGTCAAGTGGAGGCCTGGAGCAAAGGATCACCAGTTAGAGGACATAATAGTGTAGCGCTGACCATGAGGAAGCTGCCTCCTGGGAAACAGGAGCCATCTGGGGGAATTCTCAGAGCTACCTGTACATACAGGTAAGACATATACACAGAAAGGATCAGGGCAGCCCCTGTGCTTTTACCTGGAACTATTTTCTAAACTCATTATATCGGTAATCTTTAAAGGAGAGCACTGCACAGGCCAATCTCCAATCTCCCAGAGACTGAGGAAGATGTTTTCTTTTTTTTCCCTTCATTTATATATTTTTGTTAGTCCTGGCATTCAAGGAAAGTGTAGTCATAACACTACCTGGATACAAAATTCAAGGAACAGAAGCCTCAGCCTGAGTCCAAATTTCAGTGACAAGACATTAAAATATCAAAATGTTCAGGTTTCAAAAAAGAGATTACAAAACATACAACAAAAAAGGAAGTTATGGCCCAGGCAAAGGAGAAGATTAAAGCATCAGAAACCAACAACGAGAAGGACCAGACTTGGGACAGTCCAAAGACCTTAAAAAAAAAATTGGTCCTAAATACATTCAAAGAACTAAAGAAAATCAAGAAAATGACAGATGAGCACATGACAGATGAACACAAAGAGAGTATCAACAGAGAGATGGAAATTAGGAAAAGGAGCCAAACAGAACCAAAGACTACAGCAACAGAAATTTAAAATTCTCTAGAGGAGTTCAGCAGCAGTTTGAAGCTGACACAAGAAACAATCAGTGAACTTGAAGACAACTGAAATCATCTGTTTGAGAAGAACAAAGAAGAAAGAACGAAGAGAAGTTAACAGAGCTTGTGTAACCTGTGTAACACTATCAAGTGTAACAATATACACATTGTGGGCGTCCCAGGAGGAGAATAAAGTAAGGGTCAGAGACAACATTCAAAGAAATAGTGACAGAACACTTCTCAAATTCAACAAAAGACACAAATATACACACCCAAGATGCTCAATGAAATCCAAACAGGATAAACCCAAATAGATCCACACCCATACCATGTTATAATAAAACCACCTATTGCCAAAGATAAAGCGAGAACTCTGAAAGCCCCAAGAGAGAAGCAAGGCTCATAAGACAGCCTCAGAGAGATTAAGTGACAAAACCTAGGAGGCAAGGAGGCAGTGGGAAGATATATCTAAAGTGCTGGAAACAAAAAAACCTGCCAGCCAAGAATTCTATAACTGGCAAACTGTCTTTCAAAACGAGGGAGGGATTCAGACATTCCCAGATAAACAAAAGCTGAGGGAGTTCATCACCACTGGACCAACCCTACAAGAGATGCTAAAAGGAGTTCTGCGAGTTGAAAGGAAAGGAACACTTTAGACAATTGACTGAAGCCACATGAAAAAATAAAGACCCTGGAATGATAATGACCTGGATAAATATAAATACCAGTGCAACTGTATTTTTTATTTGTGACTACAATTTTTCCTTTCAACAGGTCCTAAAAGACAGTGGCATAAAATGTAATAATAAATCAACAGCTTTAGACTCATATAAATATGTAATCTGTGACAAAAACTACATGAGGTGGGGGGACAAAGGGAAACAGGAACACAGGTTATATATGCTACTGAAGTTAAGTTGGTATCAAAGCAAATGGGATTGTTACAGATTTAGGATGTTAAATTTAAGCCCCATGGTAACTACAAAGAAAATATCAGAGAGTATGGCAAGCTCACAGAGAGAAAGTAGAGTACAGGTCTTCAGAGTGGGAAGAAGGGACAACAGGCAGCTAACACAATGTGTGCAGAGTTTAAGGTGAAGGCAAGGTTCACTAATGCACGGTGTGAGGGCAGAGCAGCTTAATGACTGTGATTAGCCCCACCAAAAGGTACGCCGAGGAGGGTCTGGGATGGGACAATGTGTCACATATGTTTCCACAATTAACAAAGATACGGTGAAGAAATAATGGCAATTAAAAGCAATACGTGACAATGAACGGGGTCTAAAAATGGAGAGAAAGGCTCAAAAAGACATTGCTGGGACATAAGAAAAAAACTGGAATATAAAATGTAAGCTTATGTCAATGCTAAATTACTTGGACTTGCTAACTGCACTTAAAATGATTATCACAGGAAATATTATCTATTTAAGGATTCTCATGCATGCAATCTGCTCGCCAATGTTCAGAAAATACACAGATAGATAACAGAACGATACAGCAAAGACAGCAAAATGTTAACATTGGTGGTGTATGGCTGAAGGTAGTGCTGAGTTATACTGGAGTTCTTTTTATGAGGTCTGTAGTATTTTTGAAACTACCTAGTTAGTATGAAATTATTTCAAAATAAAAATAAAACAGATATATGTTATTTTTCACAAAGAAGATATGTGCTATTTTTCTCACACACCAAAAAATTTCTTCTAGCCTCCAGTGTTTTGGAGCAGCGAGAAGGAAAAATTTGAAATCGTGGACTGGTAACCTATAACAAATTCTAAAATCTGTTCTATATCTACTTATTGAAGTGTACTTTGGAAATTATTGCTTTTTGTTCTTTTCTTTGTATATATGTTATTTTTAACAACAACAAAAAAGTTGTTGTTGTTTTTAAAAAGAAGCCTCTGGAATGAGGAGACTAGGTTCAAATATTGTACCCCCACCCAGCCCTCTGTGCCCCATAATTCATGCCTCACTGTCTCAAAGCTAAATGATGAGCCTGTGAGCCCACTGCCACAAGGGAAAAACCCATGAGAACAGGGACCAGTCACTCTGGTTCCCAGGCTTCACACAAAGACTGACAAGAGTAAATACTGATGTTAAATATGAAAGGAGACCTAGAATATGCCACTGTAAACAAACACCTAGCCAATGGTCACACAGGAGAGGTAAGTACATACATTAATTCATTCAATACTAACTTTGGGAGAAAAGCACTATTTTCCCTATATAGGTCAAGAAACTGAGACTTAAGTAAGTGAAACAACTTGCTCATGTGATCATACACGGCAAAGCAGAACTCAAACCCCAGTCTGTGCAGTTGCAAAACCCACACACGGACCCAGTACTTACACAAACAATGGAATCTGGATTTTTAAACACGCACTTCTGGAAATGGGTCAGGGCATTGGAACCTTCCCCTATCAAATCATCTACGCACACTGTTTTATAGCCAGCAAATCTCTTATTCACACTCATTTGTCTCTGATCTACCCTAACTTTTGCTAGGAGTTGAAAGTGAATGTAAACCACCACTCTCCAATGTAAACTTTTTATTTAAATTGCTTTCCACAAACAGCAGAACCACAAACGCTATAAAACAAGATAATCACAAAGGTTTGACCCTTTGTCCTCTGAGTCGTTCATCAGCGAATACAAAGCAGATGAACACCTCTTTGCCTCCATTCCCTTTCAAAATATCATTGACGTCTCAGCAAAGCGATCAACGGGGACAGGAGGGAACCACAGGGAAGTAACCAAACTTCTGAAACCGTGAAGCAGATAGCCACTGAGCGGTGGCCTGAGCAGACCCAAAAGTTAGTATGGTATGGGGCGATGGGGGCTCAGAGCTCAGGAAGTCCGGCTGAGAACACACTAGATCCCTCAGAAGGGAGCAGCCCGGATGCCGCCCAACATTGAGGATTGGTTGGAAATCTACTTAAGGAAGAATTAGACCTCACCTCTCTGTCCTGAGAGCTCTTCTCAAACCAGGGTGTGCCCCCTCACTCATCCTGGAGGCTGAGTTTATTCTGTCACCGCAAGGCTGAATTCCAAGATCCTGGAGAGTCAAGAGCTAAACTTTTGAATACTATACTGAAAAACTGGGATTACGAAAAATACTACATGCAGACTGCTGAGCTCCCGGATGCACGGCTCCCACCTCAGCTCTCCACCCAGCAGCGAGAACACTCACAGCCAAGTTTGCAGGCCCAGAAAGAGACTGGAGGAGTGTTCTCTGGGGTAATTCACCTGCCCAAGGAAAAAAAACCTGAAAATAATTGTAGTTGGGGGAGACTCTCCTCAAGGAAATGGCAGGGTCCCTGACTAATCACACCACAGCAAAGCCTGCCCATGTCTCCCCACCACACACACACAACACACCCTATACAACTTTTATTCAGTTTCGTGACTCCCCATACTTATATACATCTAAGAGCCAAGGGTCACCAGACAATCCAGGAAATACTCTATCCTGAAAGACAGTGACCAAATAACAATAATAAAGGAACTCTGAGGAATCAGAAAAAAATGAAGGCAGAACACCAGACAGAGAGAAACATGGAACCCATTATATATGAATGGGATGTGATGACAAGGGACATTCAGATGTGGACATTTTCACAGCCTCAAAACCATGAGCTAATAAATTCCCATCAGTTAAACAAAACAAAAAAAAAAATTGCATTTAATTGGACTATAGTTAATAGCACAGTTACAAAAATGTTCTTTCATGAATTGTAACAAACATACCACACTAACACAAGGTGTCAATAATATGCTGTATTTTATGCATGAATTTTTCTATAAACCTACAACTTCTCTATTTAAAAAACAAAAAAAAAACTATTAAGCCACAGTGACACCAACTTTTGTGTCAAGGATCTGAAACATTCCAACTAAGAAAGTAGCCACATTCTTTGCCAACAGAGATCAAAACCGCAAAAGGCATCCCCCAGCAATCCTTACTCAGGAAAACTGCTGCCCAGCATCATTTTGTGTAGAAAGAATGTTCCACACTCCCCAAGCTCAAATTACCTTAAAGTTCAAGTGCTATAAGGTTAGTTCCAAATTAACCAGAATGTAATGCTACATTACACCAAAAGGTGTTCCAGCTATTAGCCAAGTGTTAAGGCAAGAGACTCTTAGAAACAAGACAAGACCTGCCAGACCTTGCTTGGCATTTCCCTGCCAAAGCCACCTCACTTCTCAACCACTACTGGGCAGCTGGGGGCACCAGTACAAAGCAGCTTTCAAGCTTTAACATGCACGGGGACCACGGGAGCTGTGCTATAATGCAGAGTCTGGCATACCAAGCCTGGGGTGGGAGACTGGACCATACTTGGGTGGCAAGGGGCCCACATCCAGATCAAGGCCAATGCAGGCAGTGCCTCTATGGAAGCCCACCACTGGCCTTCTTCCGTCAGGTCCCAAGCAGATTCCAGTGACCTTGGCTGCAATGTCAACTTGCCTGGATCCCAGGTTTGAGATAAACGGGGAATGCTCTCAATCATACATTAAACCCACAATTCTTCATCCGAATGTCCCTCCTTCTCTACTGGGTGCTACAGGGAAAAGAGCTCTCAAAGGGAAAGACAGAGGGCTTCTAAGGTTAAAGGAAACCAAAAAAAAAATGTGCCAAACAGCTTAAACGGCCATAAACTTTCACGGACCAAGTACTACAGTTTGCCAATTAATAACCCCTGCCAGCTTCTTTAATTATATAGAAGGAGTTTTGTATCATCAGTCTAAGGAAGAAGTCACAATTCTCCTTCAATCACTTCATTTTACAACCTTTGAGACACGGCATTGTCCCCACTCAGTATTCTGCCTTTATGTAAATCCCCAAATATAGTTTTCACAGCAGCCAGTTTTCCTACTTTTTTTGACATTTTAATGCCATAGCTCACTATTTTGCTGCTTAGAAATTGCCAAATAAGGAATATATTTTTTAAAAGCACTGGTAGAAATAAACAAAACTGGACTCTATCTCCAAGCAGTGAAAGAAAGGAATGTTTTAGTTAAAAATAATTACTTATATATATGAAAGCAGTATTTGAGACATAGAACACCTGAGGCTAGTTATTGCATTTAAAATAGATCTTACATTTTTAACGACATCTAGAGATGTGACACTTTCTTTTATCATTTTAGGGATTTTTTTAGTGTTCTGAACTTTCATAGTGAAGATTCCCTTCAATTTTATCTGGTTTAGGTTTCCATTTCACATTGGGAAATGTTCACAAAAAAAAAAAAGAAAGAAAGAGATGAGTAAGAGGATTTTGTGGTGCTGGTGGTGGGGTAATCAATAAGGCAAATGTCACGATATAGCTAATTCCAAATGGTAAACTGGATGACAGTCTTGGATTTTTCAAAGCAGGAGACCTAGGCAGACATTCCAAAGTCTGACCCCCTATCCTTTACAGGCCCTCCAAAAAATATATGCAGGATGGTGGGGAGGTGGGGATGAAAAGCGTTGGATTTGGGGAAGAGTTGGCCTAACTAAGCTTAAAGCGTAAAGGAAGCACTCTGCAACTGGAACCTTTGTCGAATCCCTTTGCTGGAGTTGAGGCAGGGCTGGCAAAGTGGTGGAGCTGCCCACAGACCTGAGAGGATTCACTCTGAGGGAAGAAGGAGTGAAACAATGAGTTGGCCCAATTAGAACGCTTTGGTCAAAGAAGTGGGCGATTTCAAGCACAGCATGGTGCCCATTACTTGGATTTCTTCTATGAGAAGGAAGGGAAGGGCTGAAAATTAAAACCTAAAATGCTGCTTGAGAGCCCTCTAATCCAAGGCATACTAAAATACAGCAATGTCCTCCCAGTCCACAAGGAATACTGGTCCCATGATGTCTGGGATACTGGTACTGATGCAGGACAAGCATCCAGCAGAAAAGTGCAGCAGCTGGCCAGCAGGAGAAGCTTCCCAATACATGGGCACATGTGAGATATGCCCTAGGGACTTGCAGAAACTTCCAGAAACACTTTTGCAAGGGCCTGGGACCTTATGTAAGGAGATGAGGGCAACAAGCCAGTGCAATTTGAGTTATTACTACTGAAGTGAATTCACCCATTCTCCAAAGACATGGGAGGTCTGGGGGAAATTCAGACTGAAATTCTGAGAAAGAAATAATAGAAGAAGAGAGAAAAAATGGGTCACCTACTGATAGTGACTAAAACATAAAAGTTACCAGACATCACACTCAATAAGCCCCCTTTTACTTATCTCAATGCCATATTTTTCAAAGTCCATTGTGAAGGGCCAGCAGCCTTTATTCCTTGTGCAATGCAAGTCACATACAAGGCACTGTGAGGCTGTAAATATGTATTGCTGGGCGGGCCACGGTGGCTCAGCAGGTAAGAATGCTTGCCTGCCATGCCCGAGGACCCGGGTTCGATTCCCGGTGCCTGCCCATGTTAAAAAAATTAAAAAATAAAAATATGTATTGCCATAAAGGTTCTTAAATCTAGTAGGAAAACATCAAAACAGAGCCATACTAACCTTCAATAAAGCATCATTAAAAGAAATGTTAAGTAAAATTTCTGCTTTCTTCCAGTGGAGTGTGATCTGTGATGCTGCTCCTATACTAGACCCAATGATCTTATATATTAAAGCAGTGAAATGCATTAATTCACTTCATTTAGTTACTCAACAAATATTTGCTGCACTTCTACTGCATGTCAGACCCAAGAGGCTGAGAAAAGATATGACTGAGTTCTCCTGAAGCTCACAGCTGAGTGGGCAAGAGACTTTATGCACTGTCTGAATTTTATTTCAAAACACTTTGACTTAAACATGTGCCAACTGGCTTTAATCTACTACCTACAAGCAAATTAACTGTGTTAATGTGGAATATGTACTCCAGGAGTAGTTAGCTAGCTCCTAATCAAGACGCCACACTCAAGAGACGGCTGCTACAAGTCAGCCAGTTATCTTTATCACTAGCCAACACCAAGGTTTTGTTAATCAGCATACTGGATGTTAGAAATGGGCTTTTAATGGTTAAATTGCTGCCACTGTTAATTAGCATTATAGTTGTTTTGTTAATGTGCAAAAATTCGTGATATTTGCAATGAAGAGGTTAGCTAGGAATATTGTAGAAGTACTGGGGCCTTTTATGACCAGTGTATAGAGATCTAGCAGACCCTCAGAAATCCAGAGCCCTCAGAATGGTCCTCTGGTCCCATGTCCAGCTAATGACTCTGGGGAATTGATAGACCTCTGATGCAAAATAGGATAATCTGAATCCTACCTGCAAAAGGCAGAATTCCAAAGGTGTTCCTCCAAGATTATCTGGTCCCTGTTTTGTGTGTGTGTGTGTGTGTGTATGTTTTCCAATTAAACATGAGTCTGGGTACTACTGTGATGGGACTTTGCTGACAGAATTAAGGCTACTAATCAGTTGCTCTTAAAATAGGGAATTATCCTGTATTATCTGGATAGGCACGGAATAACTACATGAGCCCTTAAAAAGAGAAGAGGAAGGCCGAAGAGTCAATCAGAGAGAGGAAGCTGCAGACTCCGATGAAGTGTCTGGAGGAACTCCACAGGTGAGGCTCACCTGCCAAAGCAGGAAGAGAAGCTGTCTCTTCTGAATCCTCCTTAAAAGTCTTCCAGTGATTAGATTACAAAGGCATTTAGCTGTGGATGCAGCCGATGTGATCATCATTTAATTCTATGAAATGTCCTCATAGCAACACACAGGCTGGCCAGCCAAACAGGCACCACCATCTCGCCAAGTTGACACATGAACCTGACCATGACATACTTCATGTCACAGAATGATATACTTAAAATGGTTTGCATGATTTTTATGTTATGTATGCTTTACCACAAAATTTTTTAATTAAAATTTTAAAGGCAAGGGCAGGGTGATTTAGGGTGTCCATCAGTGCAGGGAGGAGTCACTAGCTATAGGCAGCCTCCAACTCTCAAGCCCTGACAAGCATCTCTAGCCCACTGACAGGCAGAGACAGCATCCTTTCCTCTTCCTTAAGAGAGCCCTACATTTTATTCTAAGACCACTGTTTCAGAAAAGTATCCAATACTTGGAAAGAGGCAAAAAGATTTCAGGGGGTGCCTCTTCAGCTTTGCGCTAGGTGTTGTCATGCAAATGATCCCTGTTCACAGCAATGCAAATGAATTTTCTGTGGCAGAGAATATAAATCTCTGCTATCCAAATTCTTATTTAAACCATCTTATTGGTTCCCTCTTTAATGAGCTGAATAAAATTGTTAACAAATGACCTTATATTTGCATGAGTCATGTTTTTGTCTTTTTGAAAATTATACGTTAGTGGCACAGTTCATTAAAAGAACAAAAGACTACAATTCCTAGCCTCCTTATCAGCTAGGTAATGAGAGTTGGAAAAATAAGTGAATATTGTGTGAAATTTTGAAGAAAAGTACTTCAACAAAGCTGAATCAGCTGGAAAAGGACCCTTTCGCTCTTCTCTCTTTCCTCCTCTGGCAGGGAATGTGGACGTGCTGGCTGGTACTCCAGCAACCATACCAGACCATGTGATGACAGTGAGTTAGGATGGTGACCACCAAGAAAGGGGCTGGTTCCCTGATAATACCGTGACATAATCAAGGCCCTGGACCACCTACCTCTGGACTATTTATATGAGAGAAAAATTAATTTTCACCTTACTTAAGAGACTGTACAGCTTACTGATTATTATTTATTTTTTTTACATTTGAAGCCAGATGTAATCCTAATACAAGAATGATCCTGAATTACTGGCTCTAATCTCAATTTGCCAGATTTGACACCATTCCACCATACTGGCTGTGCTCCAACCTCAGCAAGGTTTAGAATTAAATGTGGAATGAGGAAGTAAGTCAAACCCAGGGTACTGATACAATTGTGCTACATTTAGGAATAAATTTGCCATCCCTAAGTATAACCAGGGTATACATGTGGTAGAGAATATTTTATGTTTTAAAAGTGTGGTATATCACAGTATTTGATTAGCCTTGCGATTCTTATTTGGAATACATAATTTTTAGCTTAACATACAACTAATTTTAAGTGTATGATTTTATATTATTTACGAACACAAGATCTGTAAACTTAGTTAAAGGCTTATGAGAAACTGTGTTTATTTTTTACCTATAATACATTGAACAGTAATTTGAAACTCCTCAACTTCTTTGCATAAAATGTTGCTCTCAGACATCAAAAGGCCCTTTCTGAAAGACAGTTAATTTCCTTTCCTCAGGAGCATCCCTTCTCTTTCTCTCATTGTATAAAGTCAGTCTCTCCCTTTCAAAATGCTCACTGCAAAGAGCTCAAGAGTCTCTCATCTTCTTTTTCTTTTCTTTCTCTTTCCTTTTTAAAAAAGTATTCCTAGGCTCCAAGATGACTGCCTGTCTATCCCTCACTTCCCAGGCCCACCAGCAAGGAGCCATCACGTATTTCAGGTCCCTCGTCTGAATTCTACAACTTCCCCTATGCACCTGCCCCCCCCCCCCCAAGGTCTTCTGCTCTGTAACTGCCCAGGGACTTGTCGGCAACCCCCCACCCCGCCCCCGCAGACCCGCCCCCTGCGTGGCTGGTGTGGGTAGAGGCAGCACTCTCAGTTGAGGCACCATCTCTGACGTTAGGAGCAGCCACAGTCTCGCTTTACACTCTCAGAGGATGGCAGTGTCAGGCCACAGCCCCTAACAATCCCAGGGAGTCACAAACGGGACCCGTCTGAGACTGAAAGCAAGGATAGAGCGAGCTTGAGGCAACGTTCTCCTCTAACCTCGTTGGTGATGAGCTCACACTTGAAAGCATGTGATTTCCATTATCTGACATACCTCTTGCAAACATCAGAAACCTAAGAGAGCAGCGGTAAGGTGCTATTTTGGGCACAGCCATTATCTCCTCAGAGTTTTAACAGGACAAACACAAACCAATGACAGAGGTAACGCATGACATCATGACAAGGAGCCAGACGAAAAAGCACAGCCACAGCTCACAACACACCTAACCGCAAGCCTGCAGGGACCCCAACCTCCGGATTCCTATCAGCGGCGGCATTTCACTTCCCGTCGGCGCCCTGGGCTCAGGACACAGAACAATCCAGTCTTATACCGAATTTTTCTTATTGGCCAAAGCTAACTAAAATTTTACCTTACGTCACTCTCAAAATCCAATGAAGATTAACATGAAGCTTAGAACTCTCGGTTACACACTGACTTCTTACAACAAAAAGCAATGGCTGCTCCCTGATACATATATATTTTTAAAGACCAACCGTAACATGCTGCCACGCTAACCTCATGCTTAACACCCGCTAACCATCAACCAGGTCAACGGCATGGCCATATTAAATTATCCCATTAACTTCCCTCTCTTCTCCCTGATCTGAAGGCTCCTCCTAAGAATGTAAACATTTTGGGAGCAGATGCCTGCTAATCCCGTTCTGCCGCAGGTTCCCACACACCATGATGGGCATCAGCAGATTCCCTGGCTACTTTCCACAAATGCTTAAACGTCTTCAGCCTGAGTGCAAAAACATCTCAAAACCCCTGGGCAAAGAAGAACGAGACTATTTTTAAAACTCCCTAACTTGCCTACATCCAAAGAAAAATATTTTCAGTACAGAGTTCCAACCTGTTCCACTTCCATACTTCAGGTATTACACAATTTTGAACAATCATGGGGGAAAAAAGCACATGAAGATATATATTGAAAATTACGACGTCAAAAGGAATGATTATTCAGAATTTTAACTCTTAAAGCATTTAGTTTTTACGTAACGTTTATTTTGTCACATAAAAGGACAAAGTCAAGGGCAGCTTCTCAATTCTCTAAGAACTGAAAATATTTTTTCTTTTCCTAAAATACTTGGGCTACTAGATGGTACACACTCAGGTACCTGTCACAGACTGGGAAGGAACAGTATATTCGTAGAATACACTGCTCATTTTGCACTTACCACAGGATGGCGCTGCTTCGATGCAAATTTCAAACTAAATCCTGAACCGCCGCCGTGCTAGAAGTTTCTTGATCATCAAAGTAACAACTTGCACAAAAAGCTCGAAGGCCAAAAATACTTTTTCTTTAAGGTTTCAGGTAACACACATACGGTCAACAACCGTCTTTACTCAGGGATTAAACAGCTGAGGCAGCAACTGCCTAATGGACTTGATTAAGAGAACTGATTCTTTCAAACTCCTCCCCTACAAAAATTGGTTGGTATTATTCAGAGCCAACAAGGCAATGAGAAAGGCCAGTGGAGCCCTGAGTCACCTCAAGGCACAACATCAAAAGTTTATCTAGGGCGGGCCACAGTGGCTCAGCAGGCAGAGTCCTCGCCTGCCATGCTAGAGACCCGGGTTTGATGTCTGGTGCTTGCCTGTGCAAAAAAAAAAAAAAGGTTATCTCTCCATGAGTCCATACTGATATAAATAAATCATGGAGGAGCATAGACAAATTTATGCAGACAAATTCCGAGTAATTTATGTGGCTACTCTGCCCTCAAGAAGATGCAACATAAATTCCACGTTTCAGAGCCTTATTGTCCTTAACTGAAAGGTCAGAACAATGCCTACACTGGAGATGCATAAAGATTAAATATGGGAAAATTAGATATGTAAAACAACGAGCACAAGAAAACTGTTCAAACTGGATTCACTTAGAAAACCAAGCTGAAGACCTGAGCAAAACGTCCCCACTGTTACACAGAGAGCAAGTTAAAGGTGCCAGAGCATGGACCCCTCTGCTGGGCAGAGTCTGGGGCAAGGTTCCAGGAGACACCTCATTTATCCAATTGCCACATAAATATTTCCTGTGTGCACTGTGATGTGAAAAGGGTTAGGAAGCATGGCCCCTGAGCCATTCTATACTTTTCTTCCTGCCCAATTCTCATGTACAAACACCACCTGTCAATTCTTTGTCCTAATGTCTTCAAATTGTCCCCCACCTCACTCCATTCTCCTCTGCAAAGAGTTCTCCATTGCAATGGTATAAGACACGACACTCCATCTGAATCACTACAGAAGACTCCCAATCTGTCTCTTCACCTCCAAAATGGCCTATATGAAATAAACAGTCACCATCCTAAAACCCAAATCTATTTACATCATCCCTCTGCTTAAAAAAGTCAAAGGACATCCACTGGAAAAGAATAAAATCCCAGAGTCGAGAGGTTATCCTGGAGGTTATTCTTAACACCTTATATAGACATCCCTCTTTAGTTTATGGTCTATTGGAGCGGCTAAAAGTACCTGAAACTGTTGAACTGTGTTCCAGTAGCCTTGATTCTTGAAGAAGACTCTGTAACTATATAGCTTTTTCAGTGTAATTGTATAATTGTGGGGGAAAAAAATCAACCAATGAAAAATGTTAATAATGGGGGGGGGGGTAAAATCCAGCCTGGTTCCAACTGTATTTCCATCTTGTCCCTACTGCTACCTGCTGCCACAGCCCTCCAGATGTGACCTGGGGCTGATCTTTCCCCACTGGACAGTCTTCCTGCCCATCCCTGGAAGCCCCTGAAGGTCATGTAACCCCTACTCGTCCTTAAGAACCCCCTTCTATGTCACACCCATAGGAACCTTACTAGACACCCCAAAGAGATTCTCACTGGTCTCCATGTTGTCACAACACTTTGGGTACCTCACTGTTTTAACCACCATCTCTCTCACTAAATTCAAAACGCTGCAAAGCTTTGTGCCATCTATTCATTTACCTTCATAAATATCTTACCTCTACCCTAGAGCCTAATACATGGTCATTGTTCAATAATTCCTTAAAAAACAAATGTTTATGGAACCTCATGAAATCACTAAAAGAGAGATTTAAGCAATTCAGAGTACCTCTGAGGCCCTTTTCAAAAATAAAGATTACAAAAAAATAGTCACATCCACCTACAATGTCTTTTCTAACAAAAGGGATCCTGGAAGAGATTCTTGCCACCCTAACTGCCAACAAGTCCATGAGGGCTGGAGGGGAAAGAGATCATGAAAGCACTAATGCATAAAAAGGGATTTTTTTAAAGGTCAAAGGGCACATGACTTAATCTCCAGTTTGTAAGGAAAAAAATAAGGAGTGTAAACCACAAACATCGTCAAAGGCTGTCAGAATGCAAACAAAAATGTGATTCTCTTAAAGCAATCTGCTGGTAAATTTCTTTCAGCAAAAACACGCTGACCTCAACAGGTCTTTCCAGCACCCCCACCACTCCTTGTGTTTCCTATACAGAAATAGCTACTAGCATCAGGGTCAACAGGTCAAGGTGATCTGTAGATTTCAGGCTACAGGTGAGACTGTCCCTGCCTTCAAAGGACCTGTGTATTCCTCACTTACTAAAACACCACACGCTACAAGAAAGAAATAAAGCACGAAGTAAGGCCTGATAGGGTTCTTCTGAACCTGTTTAATGTATACTCCCTGACTGAAAATCCTATTGGGCTCAAGTGACCACTCTGGGCCTCTTTATCCAGCCAGGCAGGCAGATTATGCCATCACCTTACGCCAACGCCCAGGTGCTGGATGATGTTTCCCCACCCTCATCCCCCAAAACATCGGCATCCGTTTGTTTTCTTGTGAGCTGCTTTTCATACTCCTACAAAATCTGATTGCGTTCACATTGGTGGATCTTCCTCACTTTGAATAAAAGTGTAATACCACCAAGGATAAATAAACAGAAGACACCTGGCTGGGAGCAACACACACTAGAGGAAATGAAAACCAATTAAATGTCTGAAGAGAGCCTTCCACAGAAGCTGTGGACGGTCAGCTCATCCACCGAGTCAGGGCAAGAATTTACAAACCTAAATCCAAATATCAACAAATTGATTTGTTAAGGATTCACCAACATTTTATTAACTCAAAGCCAAAGATCAACATTTAGATTTTTAAAGGTTCCTATACTGAATTTGTGGTGGCTTCTCCTTGTTCTAAGTCAAGAGAAAAAGACTTTGTGACTGATACTTTCTTTATCCAGTATATGGACAGATGAGTAAGAAAATGAAAACAAAAAAAATAATAATGGGGGGTTGAGGGGTATTGGATGTTTGGGGTGCACTTTTTTATTTTTTATTTTTATTCTTATTCTTATTTTTTGGAGTAATGAAAATGTTAAAAAATCTATTGTGATGATGAATGCACAGTTATATGATGATACTGTGAACCAGTGATTGTACACTTTGGATGATTATATGGTATGTGAATATATAACAATAAAACTACATTAAAAAAAAAAAAGATGAAGCATGAGAGAGGCCAGCACAGGTGAGGAGGAGCAATTTACCAGATCTCAGAATTGAGGGTTGGTCTGACGTAACAGGAAAGCAGCAGCAGCAGCATTTCTCAAGCACATTCTATGAGCCAGGTACTTTGCAAACATTCTCTCTAATCATCACAAAGACCTATATGGTAGATAATTTATTCTCAATTCCTGGAGAGGAAACCAGGAGTCAACGTGGTCAGTCAAGAACTTCCAAGATCACACAGCTACTAAGAACAGGGATTTGGGGTTTGAACTCAGGACTGTATGGCTGCTAGGATCAGAAACTTCCCACGACATCACACAGCCTGGGTGGGGTTTTTTAGAACACAGCAAGGGAAGAAGTTCAAATTAACCTACTGCTGATATGATCTGTTTGAACCTCACAACTTCTTTATTAAAAAAAAAAAATCTATTACTTATTCTGAATAGATCTACTCAAATTGTGTGTGTGTGTGTGTGTGTGCCAATCCATCCGAATCTTAGAAGTAAACACATCTGGCTCAAACAGCAACTGTATAACTGAAAAGATACTTTGCAAATTATTTCATAAAAGTAAAATATTTTAAAAAAGGAAATCTATACTGAATTTTTACTAAAGATGAAATATCAGAGCTCAAAGTCCACAAGTATCTTCTAAGGGACACATCAGGGAACTGCTTGTTAAACCTTGCTTCCAAACCTCTAATTTCCATATCAAATATTAACATTAGACTCTGTGATGTGTATGATAGGCCTATATATTTTCTTTTGTTTACTGAAGACTCTCAATATCCAACAGTTACATCCAGAATGTCCTTGTGAAATAGCAAACTCCCCAAGACAGCAGTGGCAATAAGACTTCCTGACATTTTCTCAAATGAGACCCTTGAGAAGTGTCCAGAGACACTTTCTTCCAAAGTTACTGTAGAATTGTGACCTGAGCACCTTTACCTCACTTGCATTCAACTGGGCACATTCACCTCACTTACATTCTCTGCAAGAATGAAGGAGGAAGTGTGACCAGACTTGGAAGGATTTGGGTGCGGCATAAAAAAAGGCATCTACTTTTTCCTCAGCCAACCTTGTCCCTGTGACCCTCACAAATGTAATTCTGGTGAGTAAGATATGTATTTATGGTGTGACATGGCCATAAGCACAAGTTATTTACTTCACCTGGTGCTTATCCAAATAACAATCTATTCCAAGGGTGGAAGAAAAACAGTTATGTCATCCAGAAATAGCATGCCTACCTAAGGCATCTATGAGCCATTTAAGGGAATTTCAAGGGTAACCTGATTCAAAAATTTCTGCCTCAAGTGCTGACTTTTTATCTCACTTGTGTAGGGAACAATTTTGTGACTCTGCTCTTATGTGAAGCCTTGTACAACAAGTAGAAATTTGTATAACTTCAACTGGAGTTTTCTTCTTATTGCTTGGTGAGCAAATTTGGAACTAGTTGGAACATTTATTTTCCATCAATTCCATGAATCACTGTTTCTCATTTCCACAGAGAGCTCATGGGAGCTTCACAAATTACAGAGGCAGCGCACCACCAGGCATCCCACCCTCTTGGTTTACTTGAAGCTCTCTTTCTGCTAAGAACCATGACTTTCTCAGAACGTTTCACTTGCATCATCAGTTCTAAACGATAGCTTCCTTTCTGGGCAATTTTATAATACTTCAACTATTAATCACTTCACATAACTCAAGTGCAAACCATGAGAAGATGAATAACACAACTAGGTGGTGGCAAAGCTGGGAGTGGAACCACGACAGTCAGCCCGCCTCTATGCCCCACTGCACTCATGCCCTGTTCACAGGGAACAAAGCCTTCTAGGAGGCCAGTGCTGCACTTCAAGGAGACATATGCTTGCCAGGAAACATACAGATCTAAGGGTGGAATCACACTGAAGGGCGTCTGGCTGAGGACAAGGAATGGAAGGGGCCAATACCACGGGAATCCATTAAGGGCCACCTAGTCAGATGAAGGAAGTGAAAAATGAGTTCCAAGGCAGATGGTAACATGGAAATAGCATCCATCATCACAGGGCTTCTGTATTTGGCCCTAGGCTTTATAATCAACATCTCAGTTACATTTCCTTTGCCCTAGAAGAGAAGCATTGTTATTATACCCATCTAACCTATAAGCTGCGCAAGTGCACAAAGCTGGGAGGCTATTCCACTTCTGACCTGCTCAAGATGGGGCCAGAAGGGGACTTCTGAAGGCATCAGGAGTCACTGAGACTCAGTTAGCTAAAACCAGAGTCTGCCAAGTAGCAGAGGTAGAGGGTAATTTAATCAAGGTCTTCAAGAAATGACTATGTTACCTGCCACTCAGTTGTGACCAATAAGGAGGATTTTGTTGGTGATGAATGTGACAAGAAAATCCTATTTCCTCAAAAGAGAAACTATGTCTTAGATTATGTTTCTTAGAAATCGGGAAGGGTTCCATGCAAAACACTCTTAAACATGCTAAATAAGACCCAAAGTCAAAGTCTACTGGTCTCAGTACTCAAGGCCCCAATAATGAATTTCAAGAAGGCACTAGTTCCCATTTTATAAGGTACTCTAGTTCAGACTAGTCTCTTTTTTTCCAGACAGCATCATTCTAAGTTCACTTGAGTTTCCCACCTCCAGGCCTCTGCCCACACTTGCACTCTCCTGGAATATAGCCAGCATTCCCTGCCAACACACACACACACACACACTCGCTTCACAGCAAACAAGGATCCAACCTGAATATCCGTTTTTCCTCCCTATCTCTATTTTACACTAACATTCACTAATGCTAGATACAGATGTAATAGCCACCATGGGCTTCTGTGACTTCTTGTTTCTCTGTAAAAAAAGAGAAATGATCAAAAAGAAGAGATTCCTGCCACCTCTGCTCCTGCACCTAGCCTACTTCTCTGAGGTGAAAAGACTCATTTCTCAACATGGCACTGGGTTTGTTCCCACTGCCATCTGACACCACCACAGGGTGCAGCTGACACTGCTGTAATGTGTGACTGGATGAAAACTCCAGTCATAATTAACTGCAGGTGGTGGGAAACATGCAACAAAAAAACCACCAAAAGCCTAAGAAAAGGGGAGAGTGACAAGAGCATATAAAAGCAGGGATGAGAAGGCTGCTGGCAAACCCAGCTTGAAACACACCTCCCCTTGCTTCTGCTTGCTCCCCGATGATAGCAAAATCCTGAGAGAGACATTGGACCTTAATTAAAGTATCAGTACTCTTTAGATAGAGGAAGGATATATTCCTAGCTTTATTAAATGTAAGATGTTACATTTAAATTGTTCAGATATCTAATAGTATTTTCAACCAATCATACGGAACTGAATATAAAACACTGAAGTCCTACTCATTTTTTAACAATTAAATATCGAAGTCCCATAGCCACAGGAAAACTGTCTGAAGGAATAGCTGGATTCTGCTTATATGGCTCTCAATGACATCCATGCTACAACACAGAAAAATCTAGAAAACACTATACTAGGTGAAAGAAGCCAGTTATAAAAGACCAAACACTATATGATTCAATTTTGTTTTAGTTTGCTAAAGCTGCCAGAATGCAATACACCAGAAATGGACTGGCTTTTATAAAGGACATTTATTTAATTACAAATGTATAATTCCTCAGAGGAAAGGCAGCTGGCTTTCCTCTGGGTTTCTCTGTCACATGGGGAGGCACATCGCATCGTCTGCTGACCCCCTCTCTCAGCTTCTGGGTTCAAAGGGCTTTCCCTGGAGTGTGTCCTTTTTGCATCTCCAAACATCTGAGTCTGAGCTACTTCTCTCTCTTATGACTTCCTTTTAAACCTCCAATTGATCAAATTAAAACATCACTCATTGCTGAAAGCACGCCCCATAGCTGACCGCAGATATAATAGGCCACAGATGAGTTTCACATGCTAATGATTTAAGTCCGCAGCAACAGAACTGGGAACCATCACCTGGACAAGCTGACACCTGAATATAAATACTACACATTTATATGAAATGTCCAAAATAGGCAATTCCATAGTCGCAGAAAATAGTTTAGTTTTTGTCAGAGACCTGGGAGTGGGAGGAATAGTGAGTAACAGCTAATGGGTATGGAGTTCTCTCTTAGGGGAGATGAAATATTCCAAAAATTAGATCGTGGAGATGGGTATTCAATGTTATAAAAACACTAATCCACACTAATAAGGAATTTTATGAGACACTCACATATTCTGCATCAGTGGTTCTCAAACTTTGTTACACACTAGATTTTTTTTTTAACCAGAATTGAAGTTTTTGATAAACTTCATAAACACCTTAGATAATTCTCTGAAGTAACAAGGGTTTTAGGAGAGAACTGATTTTGTAGGGAGGGGGGTATCACGCAACACAGTATTTTCAAAAAGTGTAACAATTCAGTGAAAATGTACACATCAACTGATGTTGCCATAAGCGGTAATTGGTTTTAAAACATTTTTTTAAACTGCGAGGAAATAAGTTTTAACACAGGAAATAAAATACATGCTAGTCTATCATCTACATATTCTCTAGGACACCTCTCCTATGCATTAAGCCAGAATTTTGTGGGTGGGACTAAGGCATCAGTATTCTTTAATACTTCTGAGTGAACGAGGACTCCTTTGCAGTGGAATAAGTGTCACTCAAAAGTTCTTAGGTTGAAAGCAGAACAAATGCACACTCATCAGTTCTATGGGTGAAGGTTCATTTTAAGCAGAAAAGAGTATAAACCTGTGTGTGTTGCTCACAGTTGGGCATGACAGTAAGACACAGACAGAACCATCTATTGCTTGGAGGAAGTTACCATATAGCAAGTCTCCAGGAGGAAATAAGAGCGTTGTTCTGTTCTCCACAGCAGGAGGAACAGTCCTTGCTGAAAGATGGATCCCTAACTGTGGCCCAGGCCACTCCACAGTAAACACCTGAAATCCCCAAACCACCAAAACTAGTTGGTCCTATTAGGAGAAGTGGGCTGTGTTTCCTGCGTTATTCTCCATCCTACAAGAATGAAGCCTCACAGACGGATCTATGCATAACTTTGGGCCCTTCTCAGCCTATGTTCTCTCCCATGCATGAAGCCAGAACACAAACCCACAGCTCATGTGTTAACAATGTCCAGGCAGGAATGACAATGCAGATGGGCAGAGGAGAACATGCTGGAGCAGTGGGATGGGAGCATCTGGGCTTTAGGCCAAACTTTACCACTAACTTGGGAGAATTTGGCCAAGTTCTGTAATAACTGAGAGGCCTTTGCTTCCACATTGGCAAAGAGACATGGACTGGATGTGCTCTTGGTGCCTCTTCAACTCTACCATTTCCTCCATGATCTTCACTGTGTATTAAAGACTGCAGTGGTAGCTAAAAGTGGAAGTCAGCTGATCGCTTTTCTGACCATGAACTTTATCTGACTCAGCTGTGATAATTCCTGACACAGAACTGTGGAAAGAAAGAAAATGGAAATTGTCTGAAGTGCAGGTGGAACTTCAAAAGAGGAAGGCTACAGAATGAGTCTTCTTACTAATTCTTAGTAGTCCACACTAGACTCGACAAGGCACCATCCATTTAGACTATCCTCACAAAATGCTAACTTCAAAATGGAGCCTCTCAAAAATATTGCTGAAAGGGATGTGAAACAATACAGCATTTCTAGAAAAGCAACCACACAATATGAATAAAAAAATCTTTAAAAATGCAGGCCATTAAACACAATAATTCCACTTCTAGGAACTTTTCACTCTTAAGGACATTTCACACATATGGGCAAAAACTATTAGACAAAAATATTCATATCAGGAATTTAAGAGCAAAACCAAAAAAAAAAAAAAGAAAGAAAAACTGAAAAATTACACAAGCATTCAATGATTGGAAATTAATTTTTTTTTTAAAAGATGAACCTCAGAATTCAATTGACACTAATTATCAAGTTCTTCAAACAAACTGCTCATGATATAATATTAGGTGGAAAAAGGCAGGCAGAACATGAAAGGAAGGGGATATTGTGTGGTCTCAGGTTCAAGTAGATGGGACACAGAGAAAACAGATACCGATCAAAAATAGGAGTAGAAAAAAATATATCAAGCTGCTAACAGTAATGCTCTCTCAATGATGGGAATTCCAAAATTTTGACAAGTACCACTCTAGTGGTGTAGCAAGGGAGAGCCTTGGCAGACATCATTAACTCAGGGTCCAAGATTCAGAGGCGGTATGACTTCTGCTTCACAGCCTGCCAGCTCTGAGATTTGTTTATTTATTTATTTTGACTCTTGAAGAAAAAGACAATCAGAGAGTTTCCAAAATCTGCTATGTCACTTGGGTCAACTAGGGAGATGGAATTAGGCCTGGAAGCAACAGAGGCTGAACAGAGGCTGAAATAGCTATTACTGCCCTGTCTCCCTTTCTCCACAGGCCCCCAGGGAAGCACAGTATTGAATTTTCACCCTTAGCTGAGTGATGCCTTTATCATAGTACTTTAAATGGTTGCTTCTCACACATGCTTTTGCCTTTTGATTATTCCATAATGGGCCCAACCTGATTCGGGAAAAGCAATCCAACAGTAGTGTAACTATTTATATTACTAATAAATGAACCACAAGCAATGTTTTTTTCCCTCTTCTGAGGAAGATAAAAGGATATATAACAAATGTTGATGAATTCTTAATCCAAAAAGAATTGCAACCACAACACAGCTACTTAGGTGAGTACTTGATAGTGTTTTCATACCTTGAAAATGTAGCTCCCATTTAGGCAAAAAAAAAAAAAATTAAAACAGAAAACTGAATCTCCTGACTCGTAGTGAAAAAAGATAGATAAATAAGTAGAGCAAGATGGTAGTGGCATACATAAAAAAATAATAAATATCAATATAAGTGGAATGTGATAAATGCAATCATATAAAAGCAAGGTCACATTATTGAAATTATCTCTGGCCCAGAGTTCCAAAGGTCCAGGAACTAATCACCAATTGTATTAACATACAAACTTTCATTAACG
The DNA here is from genome assembly GCA_004026745.1 of Myrmecophaga tridactyla. Taxonomy (NCBI): domain Eukaryota; kingdom Metazoa; phylum Chordata; class Mammalia; order Pilosa; family Myrmecophagidae; genus Myrmecophaga; species Myrmecophaga tridactyla. The sequence goes on along the minus strand of PVIY010006386.1, from coordinate 26,776 downwards.
TTGGTTGTGTTATTCGGAGTGCCTCATTACAGAGGTTTACTGTATTTGACCCTTGCTGGGATAGTAGTTTCAGTAGTTGTCAGTTTCTTGATTAGCATCAATTAGTGAAGAGTTTCTATCCACGCAAGTAAAATAGGTTTGGCTTTTTGTTTTTTTAAAAGCAAGGTGCTCCTTAAACAAAGGAAAAAGAAAAGGGTCTTTTCTTACAAATCAAATAAAAAATCATCAAGGTAATTTCGGGGCTGATGTGATGATTAAATCCTGAAGACATGGCTCTCTGGGGTGGCTCATAAGCTCACAGGTGCTGAGGACACACTGTATTTACTGTGTCATTACCAGCAGCAGTGCTAGTTTTTAAAATAGATGGATATTTTTAAATCCAGTATACACTTACAGCCATATGTTAGCTATTTTTATGGGTAGGTAGAATATTAAGGCTATGGACACTTCTCCAAAAATATGGTTTCAATAGAAATCTCTGTGTATTAGACTCTATGGAATGAAAATTGTTTACAGTTGGATGTATAAAGAGTCACTGCTATTTTTAAGCAAGCATTTCTGCCCTTTACTTTTCAAATTAAAATTGCCAAGATGATGAAGCCAAATTACCATTGTGAAACACTAATTTGCAGCACACAGTACTGGCTCCATTATAGAAGTATCTGCTCCGTTTATGTAATTACCATGTGGACCTAAAATGTGGAATATGGAGGATACTGATATTTTCCTCCACCCATTAAAATGCTGAATGTTGCAAAACTACCACTTTCTTCTATCCTTAAGACCTTGAAAGAATTTAGCAGAAAAAAATTCATCCCCATGGAGAAAAATAAACCTGAGGATATTTTCTCAAACCCAAGGATATCTAATCTGGCCAGGAGGTATAAGAAGGAAAGACAGGAGGGATTTCTCTGTTTGGATATCTGTTACCACCCAGTTGCAGTGAGATCCGTCAGGTTAGTCACACCTCCCATCCTTGCCACGCTTTCAAAATGCTGCCTCAAGTCACATTAAAACAAACATTCTATTTATTAGTAAGAATGGAATTACGTCCAAAATGCAGGATTCGCTACACTCTTTCAGGGGGTTCCCAGTCCTAAAGTCCAAGTAACATCAATTCATTTGCAGTCACACAGATTACAGAAGGGATAATCATCCAAAAGGTAAAATCTCTGCACTTGGCATGACCCTCAACTGAGGTCTCTTATAGATCAAGATAGTTTCAGAATCATCTATATTATCTACCGTAGGTAAGATATACTCAGACATTTTCCCTGCCTTCAAGCATCAGACACAGGAACACATATTACACACAAATTCAAGGAGAAAGGAGAAATGCTAAAACAAAAAGTAAAGTGCTGTGAACTTTTTTTTAAAAAGAAGAGAGTAATTACAATCAGGATAGCCTGAATGGGGGGGGCGGGGCAGCGAGAGAACTATGATTTGAGGAAAGAGAAGAAATCTGACAAAGAGATATAGGGGTGGGTAAAGGAGAAAGGGGGAAGAAAGGGCATTCCAGGAATTTCCCCAAATACTGATAAACAGGTCAAATTCTTTGGCACAGGAAATCCCTTCATACCAAAGCTGTTTCCAAGTTCCAGCTAATGGCCCAACTACAAGCAATGCCATTCAAAATAAGAAAAATTTAGTACAATCAAAGATTTTGGACACTAACTCATAGCACAATTTCTAACATTAAAGTCATAAGGTTTGTCCTCTTAATTTTACCCACACATAAACCTCAAATATCCATTAAATGGTTCAGAAATAATGTATAAGAATCTCAGGTAATACAAGCCTTTAAAACACCAGAAGAACAAATCTCAATTTCACAGCAGGGCAAAGTTTAAAGCAATTGTGAATAAGTGTATATGTAACTGAGAATATCTGTACTGGCAAATGATCAATAAGCATCCAATTATCCTGCTTCTAGTATACAAATACCCAGCAAGCCTGAAAGAAGATAGAATCTTTATGATTCCAGGTATCAGCAATTTGGAAAGGCTCTCCTCACATCTGATTCATAGTATCTCAAATTTAAGTAATATTTGGTTTTTGTTTTTATGTTTTAATATTAAGTGCAAAAAGTTCATAAAGATGAGGGAAGCCAAAATACTCTATAGCACATAATCAGTAAGACCCCTTGCTCCCATCCCTTCCCAAGTCTGAATCTTCACAAACAATTAAATGTTTTAGCTTTTCAAATGTTGGATGATGCAATCTAGTAAAATATATCAGTATAAACTACTTGGTAGCAATAAATGAACCGTCATCAGATTTTGCCTCCTTAAACCATAATCTTTAAAAGCACTGCAATAAGTTTAGATTATAGTGTTTCTTAACTCATGAGCAAGAAATAACAAAATTGATGGTTAACATTAGCATTCATAACAAGCTCTTGAATCTTTGTAAACATCTGGCCTGGGCAGTCAAAGCAGATTATAGGCTGAATTAAAGGGACGAGTCTGTTCAAACCATAAGTGTATATACACAGATGCATACACAGATTTTCTTCTTCCAGAAGTTACTGTGTATGTATTTGTCCCAGAAGATTTCTTATACGAACTAGTTCTGCTTAATTTCTATATGTGAATCACGTATATCACCAAGATAGCTAGTTTGCATATTTTTTGTACCTCATTTACCTGGAGATTTTTTGTTTGCTCTTGATTGCACCGAGTGAGACTGTCGAGGCAGCAGGGGTGATGAAGGCAGAGACATCGAGACACCTTTGGCCAAGCTCACCCTATAGGTGTCCTCAGCTACAGCAGGGCTGCTCCCAGGGGAGTCACCACCATGGCCCGGGGGAAGGACCGGACAAGGCTCTGAGCCAAAGTCACCTCCTGGAAGGGAGAGAGAATACCTTAAATCAGACCTTCCATGACAAGTAGATTCAAATTTAATTCCTAAGAACTACATTCTTAGGATACCATTCCCAAACACCCCTGTGTTGCATATATTTTTTTAAATCTCTTTTTCCTACTACTCTTAAGACTTTTCATTCTGTAAGGGAAAACGCAAGCTTGACTGCTCAAGCATCCATGAACTCTGATGAACTCTGCCCCATATGCTCTTCTGCAGTGTACCAGCCAGCGGGTCTGGTTTTATTCCTAAGAATGGGTCCAGAAAACCAGGAATCTGAAATTAGGTCAAGCTCAAACATAGATGATCCACAAGAAGCTCTGATATGAGCTCAAATAAGGAAGGTAGTTATTAAGCTTACATGGGTATCGGTAAGATAAATTCAAATGGCAAACTCCATTACAGAAAGCCCTGGCCTCTCACTGTTCCTCTCCAAAAACAAGGTCCAAGGGAGGGTACAGTCTGCCTTTAACATCCTTCACTAGCACCGTAAAGTTGTCCTCTTATCACAACTACACCCTTACTCCCCACTAAAACTCAAACAGCCCCAAACTAGTCATGGGACTGGAACCACTGCTTGATGATGCAGATCCTCTTTGGTACTCAATCTTTAACAATTTGGGGACAAACAAGCTTACTATGTTGAAATCCAACATACTAGAACAGGCAGAGCCCCCCAAAATACACAGGATCTAGAATCACAGTGTACAAAGTATGCAAGAAACAAAGTATCTTGGGTCAGTCTCTCAGAATAATAGAGCCAGTCCTCAAGTATCCAAATGATAAGCTCTTACCCACCACACCATCAATATGTATATCCACTGGTCCTTACCATGCCGTCCTGACTCCAAAAATAAAATAAAACAAAATAAATAAAGGACTAGATTTGAAAAAAAGAAACATGAAAGTTCTCTACCCAGGATGCAGATCTTTGCATACAAAGCTTAAAAGGGCTGTGGACCAAACCATCAAATTCCAAACTGCATCATTTTGCTTGTTTTACAGGTTCAGAGGTAGTGAACTAGAAGTCATCCTCCTCCTCAAAAAATCTTCTGGAAAAAAAAAAATCAAACAGACAGGGTGGGGGGTTAGAGAGAGGATGGGGTTAACTAACTGCCTGAAAGTTGACAACAAAGAAAACCAAAGCAAAGCAGCAGACACGAAGAAAGAAGTGGCAATGAAAGAGGAGTTTTGGTAGAAAACAAAGGCTATGTTTCCTAGATCTAGTCTACCCAGGAAACGGGCTCATGGCCTTACTTTCAAATCCAGCAGAGTGAGAACCGCCAAGTCAGTTCCGGCAGACAGCGCCCTGAAAAGCGTGCCGCCTGCATTCTCCAGATCCAGTCCCAAGGGCAGACAAAGGTCCTAAGGGGCCTGAAAGGTGAGTGAGCCTGGCCGCCTCGGTTGGATGGTCAGTGGGCCACAGAGTGGTTAGTCTTCGTTCTACCAGAAACTATTCTATGTGGTAGAATAACATGCCACATCTGTCCCATAAGAAGTGCCCACCACCCTTTGGGAAGATTTACTTGCCATTTATAGAAGGGCTGTGCATATAATATGAAAAAGATGCTCTCAACTTCCCCCCTCCCCCAACCCTTTAAAAGAAAACTTTTGCCACATCTAAGCTTTGTAGATGAAAAGAGGTTGCCAATGTATGATAAAATAGAGTTAGAAAATTATAACGTCCATTTGTTACGGGGCGAGGGGCAGGGGGAATCATAGCAATGTCTCCTGGAAATGACTTTGAAATGGATTTAGACTTCCTGTGGGAGCAACACACATCCACCTTTGTTCCATAGGCTAGAGGAGGTGGAGCAGAAGGCTTAAAAGAGGAAGAGAAGAGGGTTCTATGCCAGACTGGTCACATTTAGAAAATATTTTAGTATTATAACCATTGTTCTATGTGTACATTTATTCCTCCCTACTGTCGAACAGTTAATAATGTTAAGTACCTTTTAAAATATCTCCTCTTCCTACATGTTCTGCAGTACCTGACATGTTAAAAGGAGCAGTAATAAAAGAACACATTTTATAATTATCTCTTTGTTAAAATTCACATGAAATATTGTGGGGCTTTTTGGCATACCCAAACTACCTCTCTTAATACATGTTTTGTACGCTGGAACCACAAAGGGCTATGAGACAAGATTGACCATTGTCCCTATGTTTGTACATTTGGTTCTTCTTGCTGTGTTTATAATGGATGAACATGTCCTAATTTATATCTATTCCTTTAGATAAAGAGGTTGCCAGCGTATGACAAAAGAGTTAGCAAATTAATACATTTCTACATTTTGTGTTAAAATTCCTAGAAAAGATTGTCTTCTGAAATTTTGAACATTATAGCTTCCAGGATTGGTAGAGGAGGGATATAAGAGAAGGGTTCTAGACCAGAATGTTCATATTTAGAAGACACATTCAGATTAACTGTTGTAACACATATGCATTTTATTCAAGACTGCTCTGTATGTAGCGGGCAAATTAAGTCCTTATTTGAAACATTTAGTCTGACTAGATGTTTAGAAGTACCCAATGTATGTCAAAAATAGAAGTAATCAGTGGCTGAGAGAGTTCAATTAGAGCTGAGGGGTTACTGCTACTTATCATTACTTGACAAACTCCAACCAAAACCATTCCTGCCAATCCTAATGAATACTTAGGGCATTATATAAGATTCTACAAAGGTTCCATGCACTAGTGTAACTTTCCAGAAACCCACATCCTCCAGATAGGTCCCTGGACCAAATAAGTTCTGAAACCTAGAGGGCCCAGCCTCTCCACATCAACTAGTTCCATTCCCTATCCCATTTTACTGACAGCCCCTTCCAACATGAAAAAATTAGAATAGGCATAGCCCAAATACCCCTAAAGAGAGGGAGAAAGATCAAAGGTGATGGTGGAGTTATACACTGAAAATAGGGTTTAACAAATGAGTATGACTGCTGAATCATTATACTGCTATTTCTTTTAGTCTCCAGTGTCTTAGAGCAGCTAGCAATAAAAACCTAAAATTGTGGAATTGTAACCCATACCATTCCAAAGTCTGAAATCTGTTCTACAACTGATTGTTGCGATGTACTTTGACATTTACTGCTTTTTTGTATATATTATTTTTCACAAAAAAAGAAAAAAAATAGAAGTAGCAAAATATTATTTTTAAAATATCATTTTGTTCAAATTCATAGGAAATAGTGTCTTTTGGAAATGGGATTGTTAAACCGTTACTGTGAGCAGCACACTGTCTATATACTCATTCAGTGGTTTGGATGGGGTAGGGAGGAAGCAACTGCAAAAGGTGATATGCTAATGTGTTGACAAAACTTTTTCTGTATGTACATTTTGTTTGGCTGTATATATAGTGTATATAATGCACAAATGAGTCCTAATTTTGCAACATCTACTCTGCAGATGTTAAAGAGGTTGCCAGTGTAAGTAGAAGTAAAGTTAGTAAAATTAGCATGTTTTGTATACTTTGTGTTAAAATTCATTGGAAAGCCTGTCTTCCATAAATGACTTTTGGGTTAGGATTTGTTCAACCACCTCAAGCATTACACTTGCCTGTACTTGTCTACTGAACTGGTGCTGGAGAAAAGAAAGTGAAGAGGGAATGGTTTGGGGCCAAGATGGTCATGTTTAGGAGATATCTCAGATTATAGCCACTGCTATGTATGTGCAGTTTTTTTTTAAACAATGCTGCGTATTCAGTGGACAAATTAGTTCTTTAAAATAATTAGTCTTTCTAAATGGGAGCTTGACGTGTTTAAAAATAGAGTTAGTAGAATAACAATGTAAATAGCTTTTAAACATTGATGAGAAATACTATTGTTGGGAATGGAATTGTTAAACCACCTCAGAACATTGTACAATTGTATTTCTTCACTGGTTTGAGGGAGATGAGAGAGATGAAATGGCAAAAGATTCTCTGCTAATGTGTATGAGGAAATTTCTGATCATCCTGTATGTTATGTGAATTCATTTGACTTTGTTGTACAGTATATATTGTATACATTCGACAAATGACTCCTAATTTTGAAATATCTAATCTCTAGGTATTAGAGAGGTTGACAATATATGACAAAAGCAGAATTAGTAAACTAACACATGTTGTAAAAAAAAAAATCTAGCAGAGCTGTGAACAGAAAAGCTACAGGTTCTGCAACAGGGAAGTACCACTGTCAGAACGGCAATTTCAGTCTTAACTGGACAAGCTACACTTGAAATTTTATAACAAATGGGAAACTAAAGATTTATCACTAAATGCTCTCAAGATTTGGCGCCTGAAGGAAAACAGAATTCCCAGGAAACCCTCCAGAATTTTTAAAAACAAGGACATTCATAAAAATGCCCAAGATAAGTACCTTCTGTCCTTTAGGGAGAAAAGCGAGCAACTAGTTGTCTCATAGTCCACTGGAATACTCACGAGCCTCCACGATTCATTTAGCAGAGGCTGAAGCTTCCCAGCTGCCTCCCCTTTGAATGTCTAGCAATTAAACAGAGGAGCTGGGGCTGCACAAAAATGCCAACTTCTATTGGGACTGAGAGCCCACTGTTCTTAGGAGAATGGCTGAAGTTGAAGGGATAGTTGCGTTCTCCGCTCCAATACCTAGTTGTCACGGTTGGTCCCCACCACACACCCATCTCATCTTAGAAACGCAAGCAGTAGCTGAGTCTACAAGAATGGTGCCAGGTTATCCAACGCACTGAGGTTTAGGTAAGAAACAGCAGGAAGTGGGTTACACACATAGGACAGCCCCAAGGGGCTACACACACAGTTTAGCCCTGTAGTTGTCCTTATACTACCCAAATCACTGACCCCCTCTGGCTGAGGGATGGTCTGATATGCCACAAAGCACATCTCCCTCCTCACACAGGAGTGTTTCTGAGCTATACCAAAAAACTCCAGACTTCAAGACCCTTAATTTGGATGGGGACAGAGAAGAGAGAAATACATCTATTATGACACCATCAGAAATAAAAAGTAAAAATCATCTGAGAAAAGGTTTACTTTCTTAAATACTTGAAATTCTCCAATGTGATACAAGAGAAATTGGGGGTTGAAGGGTAAAATAGAGAATTAAAAATGGTTTCCTATTTACAAATTCTGCCCATAAACTTTGTTTACCTCAAGCAAAGCAAATATTTTCATTAACTGAAAATCTGGTGGAGATGAGTTTCCAAAGAATGCTGTAATCATGAGGACCTTCAGCCTTTGGAACAGCTGCGCTCCAGCACTTTGATTTTATGCAGTCTGCGATAAAACAGGACTTAGCAAAGGGGGCTGGGGAGAGTTTTCTTTAATTTCAGGTTTTCTCTGATTCCTCACTATAACATCAGTCCTAAATAGGTTGTTCTATATGGTTTGTTTTGTTTAAAAAAAGAAAAACAATTAAAGGTCCCTAAAGTTCAGCTTCCTTTATTAAAAGTTTTGCATATGAAAAGGGGCACAGAGCAAGTAGGATGAATCTAGTGGCTTAGAAGCCTGAACCAGCACACTGGAGTGTGGTGCTTCAAAAGCACAAGGGCAAGGGGGATGGGTCAAAGTAAGTCCAAAAGCATCCCAACTTAAAGAATTCTCAAATCCATCCTACAAGATAGGTCATAGTGTCTTTTATTTTATGGAGAGAAAACTAAGACTCAGACTAACAGGAACTTGCCCATAAGCAATACAAGAATTGTTTAAGGTAATATGTTTCTGGTTCTGGAAAATAGGAGGTGCACAATAAATATTAGCTGCCTCTGAACAACAAATAGAATATTAATTATTTTGTAAATAAATGCAAAGTGATTATTTTTGGCCAGATTTCATTTATTTTCATCAGGTTAATAAAGCTGCTATTATATGGAGGGGGAAAAAAAAAGGCATCCCAACTATGCCAGTGGCAGAAAGTGAAAATCTCTTAGGGGCATCTGCATAAGCAATACAATATTGGTTCCGGGCAACATGACACCAGAAATTCTCCAGTTGATTTAACATTCCTCAGCAGATGCTTAAAGAGGTTTAAGAGGAATTAAAGATGTTTCATTGCAACCACCAGCACCGCTGGCACTTTTTTTTTTTAAGCTCTGAATTGATGTTGTTTTTTTTTTTTTTAACTGTGACCTATTTTATTCCCCACCTAAATTAAGCAATGGGAAGCACACTTCAATCACAACTCCTGTTGCCCAGGCCAGCTAGGACACTGAATCCTCTCCAGGGTATGAAAACTATGTTCTTAAAAGACTGAAGATTTCCAAGCAGGCCTCCTCCAGTTTCACAAGCAGGCGTTTCCCATGAATATTCATACACCAAAGGCAGGCACTCTCACTGCAACACGTTAGCAATCTCAGAGTCCCATCCCACTACAGGTCAGGAAGCAGGGTACAGGCAACCCTGAGGAGCAGGGGCCACCACCAGAATCTCCCCCGAAACAGCCTGCCCAGGTTTTTTATCATATTTGCTACACATATAAGAACATTACTTTGAAAAACCGGAGCCCTGAAAACAGACACGCTTTTAAACTAGTTTAATCTATATAGGGAGTCAGCAAACCTTTTCTGTAAAGGCCCTGATGATACATATGTTAAGCTTTGCAGGTAACACGTGAGGTCTCTATTGTGTGTGTATATGTATATGTGTATATATTTTTAAGTAAGTGCATATATACATACACATGTGCATACAGACCTTACTGTTTTTTTTAAAATCACCAATTCCCTCAATTCCAAAAATAAAAGACCAGAAGGGGCATGAGAAAACTTACAAGGTCCTTCCTGTTTATAGTAAGTAAAAAATACATACATATATATACATACACATGCACACAGAAAAAAAACTAAATCAAAGTTTTCAAGGTAAATGAAACAGCAAACAAGATAAAGCCATCTAGTAAGGCATTTTAAATTGGCAGAAATGGCTTTTGATAACAGTTCTTTATTTTAAATTGGTTCACTATTACACTGTGAAAAAAACTTAAATTTATAATGGAAGAAATGTGAATTGTAGACATGAATGGAAGGTTATGCAGAATGGCAGTGTCCACCGTTAAAAATTAAAGTACATGGAGTGCAGGATTAGAGAGGGCTTTAAAAGTGAGGGGAAAGAAGCCAGGGAGATGAAAGCAAGAGTGTATTTCATAGAAGGTAGACCCAAGAAAGGCCAGGATGAAACTGTCAGTTCAGTTAAACAGGTCTGCAGATGTAGGAAATAAGATTTCCATTGATTGTGGCACTGAGGCGGCAAAGTGGAAGAGGGGAAAATGCAAGCTTAGAATCGAGAGAGGATGTTCTGTTTATCCAGAAAATGGAACCTGTGCAATACATTTAACTAGAACATTTAACATGTTAGGGCATCTTTTGTGTGGTCTCTACCTTGGAGTACACTAATGTTTCCTAATTATAGTTTCCACCATAACGTTTCATCAGCACACAGAGCACACACACACACACACACACACACACACACACACACATATATACACATTCATACAGATATACACAGAAACCTAGAAAACTGGAAAAGATTTCCTCCCCTAACATCCATATCAATTTTGGATCCTTCTTTCCTACAAGGTCTCCCACAGTATCTAGCCAGAGCTACTGACTATTACCGTACATTTTCAAAAAAAGGAAATTTAACATAAATGTATCTAAGAACACACTTTTCAAAATCATTATTCATCCAGTTGTTACTAATTCTCAAACAATATCGCTAAGAGGCAAGAAAACAGCTAACCCCCAGGGTACAGACAAACGCAGTAGACAGGATAAACTTATTCTTTTGTCTTCAAAAATCCACCAAGTGGGCTCTAAATAAAGTCAGTAAAAACTATTCCCACAGGGCAGTGCAATGGTGGCTCAGCAGGAAGAGTTCTCACTTGCCATGCTGGAGACCCGGGTTCAATTCCCGGTGCCTGCCCATGTTAAAAAAAAAAAACTAATCAAAAAACTATTCCCACAGTTTCATTCTTAATATTCAATAGTTATAAGACCAAATATACAGATGTTTTTCATCCATAAACAAATGATTAACATTTTCAGACATGTTAAGAGTTTCTGTGCTTTAAAGATATATGACCTCAGAACAACCTCCCCACTCCCAAACCCCAAAAGGTGTGCCATTTAAAATAAAATGCTTTTTCAGATGTACAATAGGCCAGGCAGAGTTTTAGGTATACTATTATATTTATATATTAACTCATTTACCCTTCCCAACCACCCCACAAAGGTGCTTTTTTATTATCCCCTTCTCAGGTGAGGAAACCGAGGCACAGAAAGGACCAAGTCTTGTTTGGGAAACACAGCTAGCAAGTGGTAGACTTGGGATTTGAACCCAGGGAGTTCAAATCTAAAATCCAACCTTTTAGTACTGCTTCCCTTAGAAAAAGACTATACAGATAAACTTTTCAGAATTCCGTAGTGATGTATATACTTACTTGGGAAAACCAAAAATAGTATGCGTAGGTCTACATGCAGTATCGGGTCAGTTGGAAAGGAAATCTGTTCCTGTATCTATTCTGTTTTCCCTTTTGTGCTGGCTGGTTGATTAGCTGCACAGCACTTCTAAACACTCCATTTGGGAGGCGCCCAGACCCAGCAATCATTTTCTTTCAGTCACACCTTATGCTGTCACCATACTAGTGAAGTAGATCCAAAACAGATGTTTAGTCATCAAGCACCTTAAATAGTTTCTTCTCATTTCACCCCCTACCGTCAATTTATTAACCCTTGCAGCCTCTGGGCCTGTTCTTTCTGCCTGTGGCTGCTGCACGAAAGCCATGGCTGCCTCACAGCACAATGCGAAGTCTAGTCACCGTGCCTGAAACAGGCGAAGGAAGAAGTAACGGGGCAGCCTGGTCAGAAGCAACCTGTCAGGGTGCATCTTTGATCTGTGGAATGCAGCACTCAACTCAGCTCACAGATCCTGTCAAACACAATGCAACTTAGATTCTGCAGACCTGATTAGAACAGCGGTTCCCAATCCTGCCCGCACAGGAGGAAGCCTGGGCCCTAGCAGGGGAGTCTACTTAATTGGTCTGGGATATGTGGCTCAGGCATTGCTATTTAAAGCTCATCAGGTGATTCTAATGTGAAACGAGGATTGCAAGTAAGCAGTTAAAAAAAAAAAAATCTGATTTCTTTGTGTTCCTATTATAAGAAAAATGGTGGGAGAAATGAAAAGGAAAAGAAACCTAGGGAATATTCAATCTTGCAGATGATTAAAAGTTCCAATTATTCAAAAGTAAAGGGAACTGGCCAACTGGGAGTATGAGTGGAAGTATACACTCTTCTATGGTTTACATTTTCTTTTCTATATGCATATGTTACCTATAAACATTGTAAATTTACATTCCCTGGGATTGAGCCATGTGTAGATTTGAAGAAGGCTAAGTGGGCCACCCACTCTGGTCTAACTTGGCAAGGTGGTGACCTGAAGGTCTATTCCACCAAGCGTGTTTTCACAGTGACACATGTGGTGCCTTCCTGAATTGACATGACCTCATTTCCAGCTGACTGAGGTGGACACAAGACAAGGAAGACGACTGCCCAGTGTAACTGTTTGGAAGATGGTCAGGCTCCTGGTAACTCAAGAGAGCTGTGTTCCCATCATTAATGGGCTCTGGGTTTGTGCACGTTCTTTCCTCCCCAACCTTCACCCTTTAATGTCTTTCTTCTAGGTCCTGGTCTCCTCTGCAGGTGGGGGTGCTGGAGGATGGGTGTCCTTGGGGATATGGTCCCTGATAACCAAAAGACCTAGAGAAACATCAGGTTTTCATGGGAGTGGACAGTAAGAGGGAGAGACTGGGGTGGAGGGTACAGTGGATCAGGAAGAATAAAGGAAAAGAGGTAAAAGGTAAGAAGGAAAGAGGTAAAAGGGAAAACAGCAGGAGAGAGGAGCCACCCTTTTTAGCATGAATTCCTGCTTCTGTTTAAAACTGCATCTGGCTAGCAGTTCTGACAAAGCCTTTCCCAGCACCCTGATGATAAAATACCTAAAACTACAAAGTAAAAGACAAAAACTCACGAGTGCAAAAAACTATACCAAAAGATAAGGGACCGCCAGGAAAGGAAAGAATTTCCAGTAATTATAAGGATGACAAAGGAACAGCTTCTGTTGTTAAAACAACTGGTGGTTTAACTATGCTTCAGCGAATGAAGCAGAAAAGACCCGCTCACTAAGCAGGGGGAAGTTTCCACCCAACCCCCATCAGCAGGAAACAACATATTTGGGTAAGTAAAAACAGAGCTGATCAGACCTTTTCTCTCCCTCAACCACTCCCCGCAAATAAAAATAAACGGTGGAAGACTGAGGAAAACACATAGCTCAGAGAGAAAGGAAAGGAAAAAACTTCTTGAAGGCACCAAACAAAGAAAACTTAGAAAAAAAAATTCAGTCTACTGCTTGGCATCTTCAATACAAGCTAAGACGACGCAAACTCTATACCTGAAAAGTGTTTTTGAGAAACAAAAGATCAAGACAAACTGAATTTTTAAAGTTAAAAATAAAAAAATCCTTTCTGAACTGAAGTGGCAGATAAAAAGAACCCACCATGCTCTAGGATACTTCCCTAAAGAGACCTCCACCTAGACTTATCCTGACAAAACCTTAAATTGAAAAAAATTAAGGAAAAATTACTACGGGCATTGAAGGAAATGAATACAAATTTTAATGGATATGTTTAAAACCACAGGGTACTTTTACAGGAACCAGAGCCAGAATGACCTCAGGTTTCTCTCCAACACCAAGAGCCAGAAGTAGAAAAAACATCTACCAAACTCGGGGTATGTGTAGGCATGGAAGTATGGCCAAACCTCACAGAACCAAACCAAGTTTTCTACCATATGTGATATCAACCAAAAACCATCTCAGATACCCAGGGGCTCAGGTAATGTACAGTTCATTTACTATTTGGGGGGCGATGTGAGTAGAATCAAAACTAAGGACTCAAGGTGGGGGAACATCACTATTATAGGGAAAAAAAAAATCTGGTAAACACCATAATCCAAGCCTCACCTGCAAGCACTTCACTTAAAGGTCACTCTTTCTGTTTCCATTCCCTTTTCATTCAGGAAATGTGGTTTTTGAACCATATCCTCCTTCATCCCATAGTGCAGACATCTTTTCCCTTATCTGAGGAAGGTTTAAAACAATAACTGGAGCTGTCCTGTGCCAGAACTTGTAACAATAGCTAACATTTCTTTCATAATTAGGACACTGGGCAAGGAAAATTCTATCCATCCCCCTTTAAACAAGCAAAGTAATCAAAGAACACCACAATGACCATTTTCATTGCCAAGGACCTTTACAAATACCAAAAAGAAAAGAAAAATCATTTTACCATATGATCAACATTTTTAAAAACATGCCGAATAAACATTTAAACCAGTATACACAATATTTTACATGTCATATGATTATAATGGGAAAATAAATATACACAACCAAAAGCTAGACAGCATTCCACTAAAATGCTGACTGTGGTTATTCTCAGGGGATGGCAGTATCAGTGTTTTTTTCCCCATTCCTTCTATATTTCCAGTTTGGTATTGTTCTAGTTTGCCAGCTGCCAGAATGCAATATACCTGAAATGGAATGGCTTTTAAAAAGGGGAATTTAATAAGTTGCTAGTTAACAGTTCTAAAGCCAAGAAAATGTCCCAATTAAAACAAGTCTGTAGAAATGTCCAATCTAAGACATCCAGGGGAAGATGGCTTCCTGTTTCATGAAGCTACCTGGGAGGCATTTTCCTTCTTCATCTCCAAAAGGTCACTGGCTAGTAGACTCTGCTTTTCATGGCTATATCATTCTGTTCTGCTCTCTCATTCTCCAAAATGTTTCCTCTTTTATAGGACTTCAGAAACTAATCAAGACCCACCCAAATGGGTGGAGACATGCCTCTACCTAACCCAGCTTAACAATCACTCTTGATTAAATTACATCTCCAGGGAGATGATCTAATTATAGTTTCAAGCATACAATACTGAATAGGGGTTAGAAGAAACAGCTGCCTTTACAAAATGGGATTAGGATTAAAACATGGCTTTTCTAGGGTACATATATCATTTCAAACCAGCACAGGTATATATTCTGAAATTTTTATAATGAGAATATTTTATATGATAAAATACACTTTTAATTTTCCATTAAATAATTATCTGAAATATAAATTTATATCCACCTACTTTAACTTCCAGAAGTTCCCCACAAAACTCCCTACCTGAGAAGTTCCCATGGTTTCTGCTCCAATTCGTCCCCTTCCCCAGGAAGGATGGCTCCATTTTCCTTACCCTGATACCTCTGACTATACTGCTGTTTTATTCTGTCCACCTGACTCAGCTTCCCCTTGTCAACTTGGCCCAAACCACCCACAGTTACTTTCACTAAAACTCCATGAGCCCCTTTCTCCTTGGACTTATTGATGTCAAATGGTCTTTCCTATTGATTGTCCTCACAGCTAACTTCTGAACTGGCTTCCTGATACAGTCAACATACAGTCCAATACCCAGTTCCCTGCCCTACAAATATCATCGTACTTAAAAGGAATTTCACTGCCTTTGCTCTATCTATGCTCTAACCTTTGTATTCAACCTCCTATTGCCAACCAATTAATACTTCTCCTAACATTAAGCTTTCTCCAAAACAGCAACCCAAATACACTCGATAGAATTCTCCATTTTCACTGCAGAACTTTCTCAGAGACAACAGGAGGGATGGGATGGTGGGCCCCCATGCTGCACATCTCAGACTTATGTGAGTGGTGCCTCTGCAACTGTTCCATGGATGAAGCAGTCCTGGGGACTGTGGCTACCCCTAGAATATCCAACCGCTAAAGGTCTCCTGAACTTCAACTGCATGCCTTCCACCACCATTACTCAAGAAACACAACAGGATTCATATTTAGTTCTCTATTTATAAGCACATCAAATGTATCTGGTCCTAATAATGACAATAAATAAGCTGACAGTTATTAAGCCCCTATACTTCATGTGCCAGGCACCTTGCTAAGAACTTTATATACATCATCTTATTTACTCACGTTATTCCATTTAAAGTAGATGCTGTTCTTATCCCACTTTTCCAGATGAGGAAACAAAGGCTTAGGGAGAGTAAGTTACTTGCCTAGCAACCCATAGCTGGTAAGCAGTAGATCTGGATTGAAACCCAGCTGTCTGAGGTGTCACATCTCATCACAGCATTTCACCGTCCTACCTTCCTTGGTTAGGTCCCCTAACCAGGTGAGTACTGAGCATGGAGCACTATTAGGTGCTTAATAAATTCTGTTATCCACAGATTATTTAGCAACTCATGTTTCTATGAATGATAATCATCAGGAGCATTCTGTCATACTGGATTTGATGACATATTGGGGGTGGAAAAATATAGAGGGATAAAAGATTTTTAGAACAATGCCACATAACCAGTACACCACCTCCTCACCATCTACTCCATTCCAAACTCAGGCCATCACGTCAGCAAAGCTATTTGCCAGCAGGCTTTGTTGGAAGAGAAAAAAAGAGGATAAAGGGAAACTGCTACCAGTTAGCTTATTACAATTCCTTATAGGGAAAATGTGATCTATAAACATTTTGAGGGAAAAAATGCCTCAAAGTTTCTAGGCAGCATTTAAAGTTGCTGCCCCACAAGAACACACACGCAAAAAAACCCCACAATACGACCAACTCAAATTCACATTCTAGAAAAAATATATCAATTGTATACGTGTGGCTGTTTAGGTTATTTTCAGGCCTAAATTATGGGAGCAAAAGTGGGGGCTGAGAATGACACAACTTACATTTTCTGTGTCTGTCATTTTATTTTGATATTTCTGCCCTACCACCACAGGCTCCATCCCCCACAAGAAAAGCACTGCTCAGTTTCCAAAACAGCAGCCTCAGTGACATGCCTGGTAAAATATCTTAGCAACAATGTCAATATTGTCTCATTATAGCTAACCATATTAACATTCCACTCTAATCATGGTTTCTCAAATACAAAAAGTAGAATGTGAATTACTCACTTCATTCATTTTCTGAGCATCACTCTGGGAAAACAACTCTCAACAGTACCTATAAAGTTATATGTAAATTGAACATCAAAATTATATTTAACAGCTATTACTTTTTATGCATCTAAATTTGCAAGTATAAGCATGAGAACAAGCAAATGTTGATCAAGAATCAGCATAACACAAACCCAATAAAATATATTCACAAGTTACTTTGATCAAATCCTGTCCCTTTCATTCATCTGTTCTCCAAAAAAATCTGTAATTCAAATTTACCTCGACTTTACAGGACTGCCAAGGATCAGGGCTTAGTCAATAATGGGTGATCTCCTACTAAGAGGAAGTCACACACATACACATCTGCCCTGGCTGGTTGGGGCTGGCCCTGTATAGGCACAGGAACAAACACCATAGCACCTGTGGCTATCAAATCTGGCTAGCATTCAAAGTTAGAACAAACAACCCAAAAAACAGATGCTTGGGTCTGACTCCTGGTAAGAGAATCACTAGGTCTGATCAGAATTTGTATTTATACAAGTGCCCCAGGTGAAGCCCCACGCCAGGACTCACTGCACCAAGGGCCCGTTCCAGGAAAGAATACAGAATCATGTGGGCACACCACCTTTGACTACACACGCATACACACACCTTCTCTTTGCAGAGACCGAAGCTGGTTCCTGGTTTTGGACCCCTGCATTCAGCCCTAACATCCCTTTCTCCTTCTCTTTTGCAGCACAGACACAGCAAAGGTCCCTACAGCACTTTGCTACCGGCATGCCTATTACCACAGCTCTTTTACCTCCATCTGCACCAGATGGAATGAGAATGGGCATGATCTTATCTGCCATATATACTGACAAGTGAATGAAGGAAACAAAAACATTTAAGAGATACTTAGATACTTGAGGACAGTGTCAAAGAGCAGAAAAGCGAAGTGCCAGAATGGTACAGCGAGTACCATAAATAACATTAAAAACAAGCATTTATAAAATTTTTACCATGGTTTTAAACGCTTTTTATAGTACTCATTTAATTTTCATGGCAACCAACAAGGAGATAGATGCTATTATTATCCCCATTTTACAGATGCTGAAATGAAAACACTGGAAAGATTAGACAACTTGAACTGGGAATTGAACTTAAGTAGCCTGGCTCCAGAACCCATGTTCAATCACACAGATATACTAACCAGGTTTTGGAGACAAACAGGATTCAAATCCCAGCTTTGCCTCTCAGTAACTGTGTGGTCTCTCAAGCTAGTTTTTTAACTTCTCTGAAAGTTAGTTTTCTCAGCTGCAAAATGAGCAAGATGCTCACAAATGATTTATTATATGAGGCGTTTATATGTTTTTAGTACACAGCCTGATATACTGTAAGCACTCAAAGCGGAACTCTTACTAAGTACTGCCATTTTTTTCTCCCATTAATATTCACTTCCTAGTTTCTTTACTCTTGAGTAAGAGAGATCTCTCTACCACTCCCCAACATTTAGAGTATCAAAAACTCCGGATATAAATTTAAATATCTGTAAGAGTATTTTATTTCCTTGCCTAAAGGTTATTTCTCAAAACCAAGGATACCACACGGTTAAAAACAAAAAACAATAACAAGACTTCCCACATCTTCAACATTATGTCTGAAGTTAAAATAAAAATTTTAACTTGACCTTCACAAAGAAAAAACTAGTAGGTACATTCAAGCTGGACTCTTATACCAAATTTATTGATGCCAAACCAGCAGAGTTCTTATTCACTGTTAAGCTGCTGATTCCAAAAACTAGAAAGGATTTGAAGTACTGTTCCAGGAACTGAAAAGCCATGGTAACAATTTAATGGATGGGGGAAAAGACTTCAGGATCTTAGAGCTAAGGATATAGCTCTAAGAGGTTTAATCAGATTAGCACCATCAAAACACACACAAAGCAGAGAAAGAAAGAGAGCTGACCCCCTTGAAATAATGATTTGTAATCTCTGACAGTTTTCAACATTGAATTTACAGAATTAATACCAAAAAATCCTTCACCTAATCCAATCAAAAGTGAAGGATGACTTAGATAAATCTTCTTAGGCTTTACAATTCAGAATTAAACATGACACATGTTTGACTTGCATACACTATGTAAGTACACTATGAATGGTTAAGTACTTAATGAAACATTAAAACAGCTTTACTGAACCCAACAGAAAAATTGGTAAATGAATAAACAGGTCACAGAAATAAATTCATACTATTTATTTTTAGCAAATATTTACGTAACATATACCTATGTGCCAACCATGATTTTAAGAACTTTACAAATATTAGCTAAATTAATCCTCACAAGCCCCCAAAGAGGCACATAAAGGTTAAATAACTTGCCCAAGTTTACACAACCAGGAAGATGTTGAGCCAAGAGGCAAACACAGGCATTATGGTTTCAACAAAAGGTCAATAAACATGTAAAAGTATTTAGTTTTTCTAAGGAATTACATAATTAAAGCACAAAGATTCCTTTTTAATCTATCATACTGGCAAAGGTAAAATAGTTTCATTATAACTCATGTTAGTAAAGATGTGACTAAACAAGCATCTTTATATATTATTGGTGGAATTTTACATTTAATCCCATTTTTTTAAGAGCAATTTGTCAAAATCTAAGAAAATTATAAATGAACAAACTTTTGATCCAAGTTTTTCTTATAGTCATGCTCAAGAAAGTATAGGAAGTAATGTATGAGATTCACTATAGTATTGACTGTAATGCTGACAACAAATATAACTTGTGTCCATCAATGGGAAAATAATGAAAGAAATTATAGTATATTCACATAGCATAATGGTGAGCAATTTTTAAAAAACATATAATGGGTGTGTGCAAATATGGAAGTGTTTAAAAAATGGGTTCAGTCAACAAAGCAATTTACAGAATAAAATATACTGTCAAGTCCATGAGGGTTTTTTTAAGGAGATATGTGTGTGTGTGCAGGTATATGCATGTGTATGCATTCATATATGCATATACGCATGCATCTACACGCATGTATGGAAAATATCCAGAAAGATCACATAAAAAATCATTAACATGAGTTGCCTCTGGGAAGTGAAAAGGGAAACAGAGAAGAAATGAGGTACCTTTACTTTTCTCTTAATAGAGTCTATAGTGGTTTTTAAAAATAATTGTTTATTTTATTTAACTTTTACATTTATATAATTCGAATGGCTTTACAAAAGTGATTTCAGAATAGGATGGATTTATAACAGTCTTGAGGACACCAAGCAGAGCTTAGTTTTAAAATATAGAAAAAGAAACAGAAATAATTACTAATAGTGACACAGTCTAGAGTATGACATAACCCTACTAGGGAAAAAAAACACACAGAGGAGACAAAAAAATAAAAGCATCCATCCATCCATCCATGGAGAGAGAAATTATAAAGGAAATCTATGAGTTAAAATCATCCTTTAAGTTTACTCAGAGCTACAGATAAAAATAAGGTATAAAAATAAGCCTAAATTAATAAATAAATGCCAGAGACATAGCGCAAGTAACTCTTCTGTATTAAAAACCTACTTTGCTTTATTTAACTAGCACTATGACCTTGAACAGTTGTTCAATGCCTCTTTTCCAAACAGCCTCCAAAAAAAAATTAGAACACTGAACTCAACTTCTTAGAGCCCTTCTAGATCTAAAACCTCTCTAAATTTTATTATTTTATATAGTTTTTTGAAAAAGAATTACTATACACAATGATCTAAGAATATGCAACTGTAGATAAAGGTTTGACTTATAAATACAGCAAGTTATTAAGGAGACGCTGCTAGAACAATCCCTGGATGCTAAGAACTCACCAGTGGTCAGGCTTCCAGCACAACTAGCTAAGAGGAAGCTGTTAGAATTTTTGGCTGTGCACAACGGCAGAATACTATCAAGTACTATGGACAACCTGATGACTAATTTTAATTGATTTCAAGGTTTTATTCTGGTTTTGCTCTAAAGTCATATTCTTGAATATAAATCAGACTAGCAGATCTTTAGCCTCAGCATGAACATGAAGTTTTAAGAGTGCAGAGAAACATTTTTAGCGAATTAATATAGGCATCTTAACCAATAGTAACTTCACTGATAACGCCCCCAACAAGTGACTCCACTACTGTAACACACCAAAGGCCACACAAGGAAAAGTAAAGTATCAAACTAACAAGCCTATCAATACGTTCCCAATAAATAAATATACAAGGACATGAAAGGGAAGTCTTAGGAGAGGAAATGTAAATGGGCACTAATACTTAAAAGAGATCTACTACTCTCAAAGAAAAGCTAATTAAAAGCATTGAGATACATGTTTTAACCTATAAAATTGGCAAAGATTATTAAAACTCATACTATACCCAATGCTAATAAGCCCCATGCCAGCAGGTACATTAAAAACACACTGCAACGGTGGCGCATTGGCAGAATTCTTGCCTACCATGCCAGAGACCACAGTTCAATTCCCAGTGCCTGCCCATGACAAAAAAAATGAAATAAAAAACAAAACCCACACTGCTTACACAGGTGGAGACCAACACAACCTTTCTGGGAAACAATCTAGCAAGAGGTACCAAGAGCTTCTCAAAAGTTCATCTCTTTCATTATTAATTCCATGCCATGGGTATTTCACTAAAGTAATCAGCAGTCACATCAAGATATCTATTTCCCATAAAGTTTTTTTCATGAATAATAAAAACATAGACCCCTTTCCACAGTCACACTGAGCTAGTGCCCTGGCCTGAAACCAGACCTCAGCGTTCTCAGCCACGCCCTTCACTTCCTGTTGCCTCTGAAGCATGGGTCCCCACAAAGTGAGCAAGCTACGGCCCTTCCTGAAAATGTGTAAGCAGGATCCAAGCATTCTGCACATCGAGGAAATGTGCTTCCTGAGGGAGTTGGGTAGAGAGCATGGGTGGTAAAGTACACTTGCTACTCATAAGGCTAAAGCAGAAGAAAATATCAAGGAAGAAAAAACAGATAGTAAGCTAATGGAGGAAAACAAAGACCACTCCTTCTAGATCTTTCTAGATGACAATGCAGGTGTTATTGAACCAGATATTGTGCCTGTAGAGATGGGAGATGAAGCTGTAGAGATAACTGAGGAAATGAAGGATCAGGCAATTGATAAGAAAGTGGCTGCCTGTGATGTCCTAAATGATGGTGAACTATGAAAGCCATCAACTTGTTCACAGATACCATTAAGCTGAATCCTCACCCAGTCATTCTATATACCAAGAGTGCCAGTGTCTTCATCAAATCACAGAAGCTAAATGCTACCATCCAAGACTGGACAGAGTCATTGAGATAAATCCTGATTCAGCTCAGTCTCACGAATGGTGAGGGAAAGGGCACAGACTTCTGGGCCACTGGGAAGAGACAGCCCACGATCTCGCCCTTGCCTGTAAACTGGATTATGACAAAGATGATTGTGCAATGCAGAAAGAAGTTCAACTGAGGGCCCTGAAAATTGCAGAACACTGGATAAAGTATGAGCAAAAACCTGAGGAGCAAGAGACCAAAGAAACGATAGCAAGAGTTAAGAAGGCTCCAGAAAGAACCTGAAAGAGCCCATAGGGAGGAAGAAGCCAGAGGACAGTCTGGAGCTCAGTATGGATCTTCCCCTGGGGGCTTTCCTGAGGGGATGTCCGGAGTCGCAGGATGCCTGGGCTCAAGGAAGTTCTTGGTGATCCAGAGGTTCCTGCAGCCCTGCAGGATCCAGACGTTATGGTGGCTTTCCAGAACGTGGCCCAGAACCCAGCAAATACGTCACAATATCAGAGTAACCCAAAGGCTGAGTCTCATCAGTAAACTGTCAGACAAATTTGGACATCAAGCACGATGTCCTTTTGATAAATAAAGCGTTTGCTGAAGGAAAAGCAAGCTAGATCACTTCATGGATGTCACAATAATACAAACCAGTGTACCTCTGACCTCATCAAGAAAACTGGGGTGTTTTGAAGATAATCCCTACCCCTTTGTCCCAAATGCAGCTGACACACCTTACAGTAGTTTGCCTTTAGGGTGTTCATTCAGATAGTATTTTCCTATTAGGAATCACAAACTTTCACACTTTTTAAACTTTAAAAATATTTAAAACAAATTTAAAGGGTGTATTAATTTCTGCGTTTTTCTTTACTAAATCATTTTGATTTTCCTTTGAAAAAATCTTCCATACTTAAATATGGAAGATTCCATACTTAAATATGGAAGATTGCTCTAGGTTGCGAAGGAGGCAAATACAATTCATTTAAACAGATAAAGCTGGAATTGGCTATATGGTTACTGAGGCATTTTGACTTGTATTTTCAAATGTTTTATTTTTTAAAAATGATTTATCTAGATAATAAACCTAATGGGACCACCAATATTACAACAGGACATGGGCAGGAACTGGAAATACTTGGAGGGGCAACAATAATCATATTACATTTTATGTAACATGAGTCTTTGTGTAGGTTGCATTTAAATCTTATACTGTGGTGAAGTGGTGATTTTTGTAATGCTACAGTAGAGTTGGGATATTTAGCTCTGTACTTGTGTATTATATAAAATAAATGTTTCATTATTATTTCCACATAGGGAAAAAGCATAGAAACAATATGTATACAAAAAAATAATGGTATACTGGTACAATGAAATGCTTTGCATTATTTTTTCAAAGATGAAAGCCAATATGTAAATAAAAGATAAAGCAAAAGATATAGAGTATCCTGTTTTCCTCATTAATCTTATCAGCATTTCCCAAGTTTTCTACAACGAATATTTACCATATTGGGCACTGATTCAAAGACCAATGTTTTTCCACTTTGTAACTTTTCCAAAAGTAAAATGTAGGTCACAGTTGATGGCATCTTAAAATTGCTATCAGCTGGGAAGTGGGAGTGAAATGGCAGTCCCTGCTTGTGCAAACCTGGGTTAGTACGTCCAGTGGGATGACTGCATAACTGTAGCCAACAAGCCAGTTGGAAGGATATAGCTCTGGATTCTGAGAGCTTTCTGTTAAAACCTCCTTTCAGGATCATGAAAGGAATGGCATCAAACTTGCAAAATGGATGTCTGCAGCTTGGAAGAAAGTCCTGGAGAAAAAAGTGAAGAGTTCTTAAGAAATGCTGCATCCCTGATATGATCTAAAAGGCAGAGAAAAGGATACAATGCAGAGAAAACACATCTATGGATGACAGTCAAGTCAAGATTTAGACTCTGAACATAAAAATTTTTTTAATTTCTTAATTTACTTCATTTATATTTTCATTGTATTGAAAAGAGTGAAATTATTTATTCATTTATCGATTGATTGATTGATTTTGCATGGGCAGGCACTGGGAATTGAACCCGGGCCTCCGGCATGGCAGGCGAGCAGTCTGCCACTGAGCCACAGTTGCACCACCCAAGAGTGAAATGATTTTAAGAATTCTGTCCAATGACGTCTGAAACACATTTTTTAGTAAGTACAACAAACAAAAGTATTGTTAGTTTCACAGCAGTTTTTTCTTCCTCTTTAGTACATAAAATAAAGATATGTTTTATAATCAGTGAAATGTGGTATATATTTATAATCAGAACAATAAAGACAAGAAAATGTATTATCAAAATATTTTTAATATCCAATACTTGGAAACAAGTTTTCAAATCATCTAGAAAATTTGCTTATGGGAGGGAATATGCTCTCACAAAGAAACAAAGCATTAGCACATAAGCTGCTCCATTTCAGGTGTAATAGAAAGGCAATCAGCAGGACAAGAGGAGTGTGCAGGTAAACCCAGAGCCTGCATCGAGCACTCACGGCCTCTGCTACCAGCCAGGTCCACCATTCTTAGGAACTCCAGACAAAAGCCCACACCAGCACGGACAGTCACAAAGCGCCGTGTCAGAGACGCCGTCACTCCTCAGTACCATGGGCTTTAGGACACTCCTAGGGTACTAAAAATGCTGTCATGTACTACATCTAGCTGCTTGATACTCCCAAACTACCTTAATAACGGGCAACACTCGGACACAAACAATTAAAGAGGAAACAATTACAGCGTACTGCCCGGGTACTTCTTTTCACCCCAGTCATAGGAAAGGACCCTCACTTGAATCTACACTGGTACCTTTAACAGCTCATGTATAATGACTGACCTGCCACTAAAAGTGGGGGACACCGGGGAGGCTGGGGAGACACAGCTCCTACTTTTCTAGCTCCAAGGTTTTGGAAGTGAGTGGAAGTTTCTTAATTGATACTCTACGCCGGGGCTAGGTTCCCCAGCATGGATAACCTGATGTTTGTCTTCATCATCTGTAGAACACAGGTCAAAACTCCCCGCCCCTTGAAGAATTCTAGGAGATATAACAAGTTTATATCACCTTCAAGCGGGAAAAAGTGAGTCAGTCTGTGGCAAAATCTTTGTTAACTATCTCTCCCCCTCTGGAACTACACTTGCCAGTAAGAGGATATGAAATCCAGTTCTACAAACTTCTGTACAAGAAAAGTAAAACCTTTCAATTACCATTCTAGGAAATGCAAACAGGTCACACGGAAATTCAAATATGTAATTTTATGGACATTAAGAACATGATAAAATAGTTTAAAATTAAGTCTACACAAAATAAAACCAATGTTTTTTTCCAACACAAAACTGGCTTTAATAAAAAAAAAGTTGTGAAATGAAATTAGATTGAAAATAGAATTTGGACCCTGAATTAATTGTTAATTTTTATTTCTCTATTATAAATTAAGTTTCTTATTGCTTGGGAAACATTTTTGAAGTCAGTTATAACAAGCTATCAAATATCCACAGCTCAGCAAGACAGTATATACAAAAAGGTTCCAAGTAAATAAGTGTTTAAAAATTCTGCCACATCCTTTATGACGATCCAGATAGGCTGTGATTCCTGGAGGTCTTACTGGCCACAAATACTGGAAGATCCAGAATGAACCTTTCTTCTCAGTCTTAAGAGTTTTCACTAATTATGCCTGTTACAGGAAATGAGCAGTTCAGGATGGACCAGCTTGGTTTACCATGTGTGTGTGTCTCACACATGATAAATGCTAAATATTTGTTCCCTTTCTCCTATAAATCTCGCATCCTTCATACTTCCCTAAAACATATGGGAAACCTACACAGAGAATGGCAGAGAGGTATATTTCATGTAAAAATCTTCACTAATGAAGGATGTACTGAGATGAAACATCTCAGAAACTTTATAAAGTGGCTTCAAAATCTACTGCCAAACACAAATGAAATCAGAAAGAAAGATAGATGATAAAGACGGACATGGTATAATCTAGGAATGCCAAGAGTGTATAATGATAGTGAGTAAATGTTCAAACTTAAAAAACGTTTTTGCATGAGGAAGAACAAAGGAATGTCATTACTGCAGGGTGCTGAAAATAGATGGTAATTAATATTTTAAAATTTTACTTTATGTGTGAGACTAAAGCAAAAAATGTTAATTTGGTACAAAATTTTTATTTTGAATAGCGCTTCCTAATACAACTTATGTGGGTAGCTTAACTGAACACCATAAATATGTGGAACCTTGAGTAGGGCATGAGATTTTGTAGGTTTGTCCAGAGTGATGCCCCAATAAATTCCAGAGTGATTTGAACAGCGAATAAAAAAGTATTTGCAAAGTCCCCTTTGGGGAATGGTGAGAAAGGGGGAAAATTCAACTCCCCCAAGTGGAGAATCCTTGATATTCTCACAAGCAGTGGGGACAACCAAAGCTACAGGCTGAACACCCTATCTTGGGGTTTGTTCATATGAAACTTAACCCCATAATAGGTAGGCTAAGCCTACTTAAAATTAGGCCTAAGAGTCACCCCCAAGAGAACCTCTTTTGTTGCTCAGATGTGGCCCCTCTCTCTCTCTCTCAGCCAGCATGACAAGCAAACTCACTGCCCTCCCCCTCTCTATGTGGGACATGACTCCCAGGGATG
>PVIY010006385.1:42730-88156 GCA_004026745.1 Myrmecophaga tridactyla | reverse complement strand
ATCATCTCCTCTTGGCCACCCTGTCTTCTTTGGTTTCAGTTAAGTGGTCTCTCTGCTCTAGCTTCCCTCCAAGGCTCTATTCACAGAGCCAAAGATGGTTTTCTAAAACGCAATTCTCTTCCAGTGTTTCCCCTTCCTCTGCAGGGTAAGATCTGAGTTTGTAAGCATGGCCATGAGGGCCCTTCCTTATCTGACTTACGTCTCCACCATTCTACCTCTTCTTCTAGATCTTGCTTTAATTTTCAACAGCATCAGCCTGCCTCTCCTGCCTAAGGCACCGTGTTGTTTCTTCTTTAGTGTCTTTTTCTCCTGCCTGGCATACCTCCTTGACACCACCTCCTCCCTCCTCACTTCTGAGCCAGGGATAAAAGTCCTATTTTTCTTTCAAAACAGCTTCAGAAATCATACCCTGACCCTCTCCATCCTCTTAATCCCCGTTTATAACTGAAAAAATCTTCTAAATTCTATCTCTGGCTTTGCATAAGCTTCTGTTATTGAGTTACTCTCATTATTGTAACTCCTTGATTCATGTGCCATTCATGTGCCTTGATTCATTCCTTCCCCCCAGCCATCGGCTACTTGAGTTCAGGGAAAAAGGTGTTTATTCCTAACATCTGCCACTTATTAGGCACCCTCTGAATGCTTGCTGAAGGTGAGAGTATGGGAAGATTTGTGGGCAGCTGGCAGGTGACCTGACATGCCCAGCCTTCGGTGAGGGTAAGTTTAAGTCACCTGCTGTTTTAGTGGACAAGTGGAAGATGGAAACAAAAGAAATTCCAAGAAAAATCCCAAACTCTATGGACCTGAGGCCGGCGGTAGGGAAACGAGTCCTTGTCTGAGTGCCCAACTATAGTGCCAGCTTGTGCATCCTCGAGCCTGTACTATTTTTTCCCCTGTTTGTAGGTCTGCTTTATTCACACACAGACTCATTAGACTTTGTGTATCCGGAATAAACAGGAAGCTACAAATAATTGTATCTGGGAAGAGAAGAAGATATGCAGTTATCACCAAAGCATCTTGGAAGAAAGTATCGCTTTGGGGAATGGAAAACTTGAGTTGAGATGGTTATCTACTGACTCAGTAATCATCTGGAGGCCCAAAGCCCAGCAACCCACGTATTCTAACGACATCCACCGTGGATGAGCTGTCTGATGCAAACCTTCCCACTCCTGGATTCTCCACAGCAGCACTGCCTCTGAAAATAGAAAATCAACTGAAATAAATAAACCTAATTATAAGTCATGTTGGTGGCATAAGCACACAGTGAGGTTTAGTCCATGTAATTCTAGAACCATGTATTCTGAATATATAGCCCTTATATCTCTCATACTAGGCATAAAAAGAACAACAAAGAAATTATACACTGTATTCAGTACTCTCAATATTGGAAATAATATTGGCCTTGATTTCTTAATACTTATATGCATATTTTAAGATAAAACAATTAAAAATTGAGATACTGTCTTAGGAATTACAATTTTCAACAAAAAGAATATACAGACAAATATTTAAAAATTCAGAAGTTAAGAATCTAAAATTTTACATTTGAATTAGAAATATTGGCAGAAATTCATAATTTAATTTTAGTTTTTGTTCAATGACGCGTTTACTAGCTCTTTCCACTAAAAAAGCCTGGAAACCATGTCAACCTGGTAGCACTAAGCACCCTCAGACCCTGACAAATATTCGCTTCGGTTTCCCGACGAAAGAAAACAGAGATCTTTGGAGAAAAGGTTGATTCCAGGTTTGGAGCAGAAAACATACAAAATGAAGTTGGAACATGCTGTGATGTCAGAGGGTAAGAAGAGCTATCAAAAACTATTGGATTTGTGCTAAAAGGAACCATGAGATTTTAAGGACTTCTCCTGGACATAACTGAGACAATTTGAGCACCAGAAAATAATGACTACAATAAATAAGAAAAATCCATGAATTTGCAATGGTGACAAACAATTGTTGTTCCACATTGGATGTTCCTAGGAGACTAACTCATATTCTAAAAATTTGAAAATAGAAGGAAATAGTCAAACATGTGTCTTGCTTTTCCGTATGAACCGGATTTTAGGTACGCAAACTATTGATACAGGGAAGTTCTCCTTTATTGAGTGATTCCAGCCAATGCAGGAAGAAGGCACAGTTGAGTTAGAAAGTCACCATTTTGCAGCCCCTAATGCAGTGATGAATTCTCGGCAATGGTCATGAGGACCAAGAAAGATTGGACTGGAACACTCTGGTCAATGCTCACGTCACCAGAAGTGGTGCAACTGGACGCTACCCTCCTCCTGACGGTACTGCCCGCATGTGTAGAGAGGTTAATACCGTGACACCAGGTTTTTGAGAAAAGAAAGAGCTTAGTTACTGTGAGCAGCTCATCGTGGGGCCAGGAGGTAAAGCTCAGATCTGTCTCCTGGAGCTGAGGAGGCTTGAGGTACCTGTGCAGTTTGGGATGGGAGGATGTAGGGGAGAGGTTTAGGGTAAGGTGAGGTGACGGGGCAGGCTTAAGTGGAGCATGTGCAATTCCAAATTAGGCTTCTCCAAGCAGCTTAGCTTGATTTTTACTGATAATTAGGCAAAGGAAGCTTCAGGGAAGGGCTGCTCCTGACTGCTCTGCCCTAGTGGCTGGATTCCAATGGAACTGGCTTTCTCAGGTGCTCTAAAGGGAGAAGAAATTAACTTTTCTTGCAGTGTAGCAAGTTTTTTCTGAATAAACATGAGGAGGTGGGAGCTCAAACAGAGGACATAGAAACTTCTGCAGGACCAGTAGAGTGGGGCTGCTCCAGGGAAAGTGAGTGTGGTTTCACTGATACAGCGCAGAAGAAGGAACCTAGTGCAAGCTGTAAATGACCATCGACAGGAAAAAGCCAAGCATAGAGGCAATTAAGGTCTCTAGACTGAATTATCGGTTTGAAGGAAATATGAGTGTATGAAAAAAAAAATGGGCTAGAGGAACACCAAAAGGACACAATTTGCCATGTCTAGAAGGTAGAAAATTCTACACACCGATGACTCAGTTTCCCCAGGAAATAAATGACATCAGCAGAATAAAAAGGAAGTAGAAACTATTGTAGATTTGAAAAGATAAAAGAACAACACACATACCAGAATGGCTAAAATTAAAAAGGCTGACAGTCCCAAGTTTTGGAAGGCCATGTTGCAAATCTCTCTTATATTGCCAGCATGAATGGACACCCTCATGGAAAAGAATTTGGAAATTTCTTTAAAAAGTCAAACGTGCTTACCATATGAATCAGCAATTCCACTCCTAGGTATTATGTAGTAGAAATGAAAAGTTATGTCTACACAAAGACCTAATGTGAATGCTCATAGCTGCTGTGTTCATAACAGTTAAGAACTGGAGATGACTTGAATGTCGTTAACTGGTGAATGGCTGAACAACCCATGGTTTATCAGTTGTGGAGCAAGCTGTGTGTGGTGGGAACGGGGCTCAGGCACTGCAGAAACCGTCAGCAGATGTCAGCTTTATTACTCACAAAGGAGAAGTGAAAAGGGGCCAAAGAGCAGGGGAAGAGACCCCATCAGCGCTGGTGTCCCACGGAGGCCCACTGCTGGGGTCAGGGTTGGTGGGTGGCCCCGCTGTGAGCCGAGAGGGGACACCAGCAGCGCTGCTTGCAGGAAGCATGGATTCCACGGGGGGGACTGGGGGGGTGTGAGGCCCTGCTCCCCAGAGTCCCGCCTGGAGAAGCAGTTTTCCGGTTCAAGGCGTGGTCAGTCCGCTCCAAGGGACCTAACTTCTCCCCTAGCCTGCACAATGAAAATAGTTACAGAGACCTGGATTGAAGTAAGGAAATAACATTAATTGTGTTAGATGTGAGAAAAGCATTGTTGATATGGATGTTTTTAAAAATATTTCTTTTGTAGATAAAGTAAAAGCACTTATGGGTGAAATGATGTGGTGGCCAGGATTTTCTTTAAAAGCCTCCAGAAGTGACTGCAGGCAATCGATTGACACGGCTGCTCCTCTTCCTCCCTCTTCTTAGCAGACGAGGCGTCTGCTCCTCTGCCTGGGCTCACCGTGCCCACCTCAGCTCGCAGTGCCCACCTCGGCTCACCGTGCCCACCTCGGCTCGCCGCGCCCACCTCGGCTCACCGTGCCCACCACGGCTCACCGCACCCACCTCGGCTCACCACGCCCACCTCTTCAGCCACCACTTCTCGACTCACAGCCAGTGACAAGGGCAAACACAGAGAGCACCATTTCCATAGACTGAGATGTGCCCTCGGCAGCTGGGCGTCCTGTAATCAGGCCATGCTGAACTCTGCCCCCTCTCCATGGCTCCTTGGCTTCCCACCAGCCTGCAACAGCAGGCACCCTTTTCTTTGCCAGGGTAATGCCTATTCCTCATTCACTGCTAGATCACGTGAAGCCCGCTTCCTTGGCAGTCCCTTTCCCCACTACTTACCCCTTATCGTGGCAGGTTTCCCCTTCCTAAGTCCCCTAAGTTGCTGAGATTCTTTCTCGTGATTTTTCGTTGCACAAGGTCACAACGTGTGTTTGTCTGGCTTCCCTCCTTTAGACTGTGCGCTCTTTGAGGGCAGAGAGCGTGCACTGTGCTTCCTGCCCACCAGGGTCTTGCTTTGAGGGTCACAGAGTGGGAGCTCAGGAAATGTTTGTGAAACGAATGAACGAACAAGTTAGTATTATTATTGCTAAACTCTGGTATAACTGGGAATCCATAGGGTGAAAAGTGCTCCATGAGGCTCTAGGACTTGATACAGAGTTTATTCAATTCCCTACCTGTAAGACATCTCCATCCATTGTCCATCCAGGCAATATTTTTGCATTGTAATTCAAATAATGGTTATAAGTTTTCTTGGATCTATCGTTGGTTCTATGGTAATGAGAACAAAACAGTCATAAAAGGAAAACCCTAAGAACCTCAGAGTCAACTGACGCACTTGCTCAGCCACTGCAGGTGAAACTTCAGGTTTCCAAACCCCTTTGCCTTAGGAACGAGCATTCTTTCAGGCTTGAGGCATCAAACGCGACTAAAAATTATGGCAGTTCTCCCACGTGGAGTAGGAGATGGCACTGCACCACGTCTCCTTAGATGAGCCGGACAGAACAGGTATTCCTGGACTCATGGGATGTAGACAGGCTGGACCATGTGGCAGCTGGGGGACTTCCACGAGAAACACCAATCCTGCAAATGAAGTGTTTGGGTATCTTTTTTTTCTCATTAAAAGTTACTCTGGGGCAGTGCAACGGTGGCTCAGTGGCAGAATTCTCGCCTACCATTCCAGAGACCCGGGTTCATTTCCCAGAGACTGCCTGTGCCAAAAAAAAAAAAAAAGTTACTCTGAAAACCCAAGAAACTGTCAGGACTTGACCCGGTGCTCTGATTCTCTCACCTGAGAAAGTAACAGGCTGTGCAATGCCTCTTTAATCACTGGCACCCTGGAGTGGAATGGCACCAGAGCTTCCTGCTGCCCAAAATTAATTTGCACATGCACCCCGCATGCCACAGCAAATGTGCCGCGGTCATTTTGTAAGCTAATGTGAGCTTTGCATCAGCACTGGGTCTGTGGCTGGCTGCACACGGGGCCGTGACTCAGATAACTCCTGTTTCTATTTTTGCCTCATTCACCGACAATGTGCAACCTCAATCTTTTAAGCCTTCTAGGCTTCTGTGTCCTCACGTGTGCTGTACTTTCCTTTCTAAAGAGGATAAGGTAATAGGAAATATTTTGCCACTGCAAAATGTTGACATTTTATAAATCGGTTGTATCAGCTGATTCTTTATCTGCCAAAGGGTGTGTGGAGATTTCCCTGCTCATCGCTGTGATAATTGCCCTGAGAATTACCATCACTCCCAATGCCAGTCATGGTGATGACAGCGCAGGTGCCGAGACTTGGGTTTCTGTCCAATAAGATGCGCCATTCATGTAGAAATGTAATGGGAAGGTGGGAACTATCTTATTATGTGGGTATATGGATCCTCTCTCTTTTTCTCTGCTGGATACAAAATAATTTTTCTGGTATCCAGCATGTGCTGAGAGGTGCTGCTTCAAGGGCAAGGAAAGAGACTTCAGGAGGCAGAGGGCTGAGAGTTGGCCGTTCACTCACCTACAGATAACAAATGACAACCATGTCGATGAATTTCCTCTCCACTCTTAACTAGGCAACGACAAGGGGTAGGATTCACTAAGCCCTCAGCCTCTGTTTTCTTACCCGTATGCACTAATCCAGTGTATTTTCTCCCTCTTTTTGTTGGTTTAAAGGCTGTCCCTGACTTCCTGTTTGAGCCAGAACCTGCTCCAGGCACTTAGTAAACAGCATAAATAAGCCTCTGCTTAAAATTGAGCATTAGGCCATGTGTAAAGATAGTGTGCAGTCCGTAGGTGTCCAAATTTGGGCGCTGACCGGTGTTTCCAGCGCAGGAGTTGGATTTGCGTTTCCTGGCTCGGTTCTGCTCCAGGCTCCCGCCGGCGAGCCTCGGCCACCCCAGGCCAGCAGCCCCTCGTGGAGACCCTGGGTGGCCACATCGCATTGTCGTCTCTGTCCAAGGCCGCGAGCTGCCGACAGGCACCTTGGAGACCACGGAACGTCGCGCCTGAAAGGACATAAGGGTCAGGTCAGTTCAGCTCTGTGGTTGCTTTTTTAAGCCCCAGTATTTTTCAGTTGAGGAAACACAGACACGAGCTCACTTGATGAGGGGACAGTGCTGGTGTCAGAGCTGCAAGTGAGGCCACGGCCCGCGGGCCTGGCATCCAGACTCAAAACGGGCGAAGCCGGCGCGGTGAACACCTTGGCACCTCTGGGTTCCCGGGTGGGCCCTGAGCCCGCCGTGCAGCCTGAGATGCCACACGAGGGTGACAGCTTGGTGGTCAGGACACGGGCTCTGGAATCAGACTTCCTGGGCTCAGATTCTGCTGTGAGACTCACTGTGCGCCCCTGGAAAAGCTGTCATTGCCACAAGCCCCTCAGTTGCCCCATCTGTCAAACGGATGTAATAATAATAATGAACTCAGGAGTTTTTTGGTATGTGAGGGGACCAAGTGAGACAGTCCATATAAAGTGCTTAGCACAGTTTCTAGCACTTTTTAGGCACGTAATAAATGAAAGCAAGGTATGCAGCAAAAAATGAAATGAATATTTTTTCTCCTGGAAACTTTTTTTAGTAAATCCACTTAAATTACAGAAACATGCCTTATGTTCACACATGTTTTTAAAACTTGAGATGCTATCTTAAAAATAAGATTCAAAGAGCTGAAGAAATCACTCTGCGCGATGTGTGAAAAGTTCCTTGAATGTTTATTTAAATGTATAGCTGATTCCTGGAGTCAGGCCCAGAGCAAATGTTCACCGTTATGTAAAGGAGCCCCAGAAATCTAAATTTGGAAGAGGAAAGGAGAGCGGCAAAGACGGGAAAGCTTTTGGTGAGAATTCCATGCATTATTTTCCCTCTTAACAGTCTCTAGGGGCTAAACTCGTCTCCCAAAGTTTTTACAAGGCCACGACAATTTATTTCAGGGCCCTTCAGAAACACAGAAATGTGGCAAGACCAAGAATCCCGGCTTTCTGCGGATCAGCTGAACCCCACCGGCGGGTTTGCATTTCCCCCCGGAGTGTCCTGTCGGGTGCCGTGCAGGAGCTCCGGGTCACCTGAAGCAGCCGCAGGGCGCTGAGCCAACCTGCCCCCGTCCCGCACAGGGACTTTCCACCTTGTCTCTCTCTCCTCTGGCTGTGTGCTCTATTCCCCTGCCCCGCTCCAGGTGTTCGGCCTCTCTAGCCCCTCTGGGGGCTGCCGAGGAACTCGGATTCAGGCCTAAACTGCGGCGCAGGCAAAGCCATCTCAAACCATGGCCCTTCCTTAGGATACTTTTCAGTTCTTTTCACCCTGCACCTTACCAGCCGTAGCGTTTCAGTGTGAACATGACGTGTCACATGAGTGCACATTGGCCCCGGTAGTGAGCGAGTTAGTGAGCTCGGTGACTCCTCTTTCTGTTCCATGACTTTTACATACAGGTAAACACAGAGCCAGCTACACCGCTCCCCAGGCCTTGTCCTCCAGCCAAACCTGGAGAGCTGTAAAAAGCTAAGCTTCATTTTAAAAATTTCACTCTTTCCCCATTTGGAGGACCAAATAGGGACCAGTAAGAAACCAGCAGGATTTTTATTGCATCGTTTTGCGTTGAAGGAAAATAATTCAGTAGTCCCTGTGCAGCATCTTTGCACTGCATCTTCACACTGCATTTAGCCAGGAGGTGGAATGGTGAAGGATGCACCTGTGCAGTGGCTCAGGGTGGAAGCCATGGCGCCTGGGTATTCCATGACAGCGGCCCCGGGTGCTGTGTCTGCATTTCTCCTGTCACTGCCTTTAAGATACTCAGAGCCCCGTTTTCCTCTGGTCAGTGCCCAGACTCGCATGGGGCATCCTTTCTACACAGACTCCACCCTCTACCTGTTATTATAGTATCCAATTACTGTTTTTCCCCTTTTGCCCCAATTTCTGCATGCCTCTTTTCTCTTACGCATTTTTGAAAGACCTCTTACATAGTTCTCAGAGTGAAGCATGAATGAGGGAACGGTAAATGAATGGATAGCTTCTCAGTCTGTCTTACTCTCACAGTTAAAATTTTGATTTAACCCCAAACTACTACATTTTCCTAGTAACAGCATGACTCTCAGCACAAATGATGCTAAAACAGACCTAGTCCCTGACCTCAGGGCTTATATAGACTCATGGGTTGTGAGGTTTTTCTACAAATTAATTGTACAGCACCTGGATTAGTATTTCATCTTCAACGTACCTTGCACTATTTCAAGTTTGTTTGCATTTGAGATACATACTTATTTCTATTAACCTTGTCTCGTCTCATACAGAATGCAGCATGCCATGAAATCTTCCAATATCTTCTGAAGCCTGCTGAGATTGTTATTATAGGGAGTTCTCCTCTAGGATTCTGCCTTCAGTAGCTTCAACAGATTTCAAGCCCTGTTACTGTAATGCTCTAGGCGATAGCATTTGTTTTCTTTGGCTCATTATAAAAATAAAAATGCTTTCCTCTGAGGGGTCCTGCTACCATAAAAACAACTTTCTGCTGTTAATCGAAAACAAGGAAGGGTGCTATTGTGTGTGTCAGCGCGTGCTCGTGTGCTTGTGATTGGATGTTTATAAATATGCAGCAAGAAGTTAATTTTATGATTATTTGTCTTATCTTCCTCTGTCTTCTCCTCCTCATCAAAGCACTTAGTTATCCTTTTTTTTAAGGATGAAGTGAGCTGAACAGGCATGACACCTGCTCTCTAATGTTATTGTCAAAGCTTTCATTAAGCCCGTAATTGCACAAAGCGTTAGTCTCTGCACCAAAAAGGCTGCACACAGTGTTTCTAGATTTTTTTCCTATCAGTGCTGATTCTTATGCAGCTTGGTCCCCAGATTCATGGAATTAAAACATTACTTATTTTTCTTTGTTTTATGGAAGGTTGGGGGCCGTGTACCTCAACTCATGCATTCTTCCACGTTGATAGCAATAGAGAAGGAGTGGTTTTCTTTTCCTGGTTCTTTTACTTTCAGACTATCTTCCCTCCCTTCCCGCTGTCCCTAATTTTGTCTCTTTCATGAAAGAAATTCTTAAACAGTTTAATGAAAAAAATTTGGGGATATCATAGGATATTAGCTTCAAATGGATGTTTATCTACATGATTGTTTTTTTCAAATCCATGCAAGAAAATATCTTCAATAGTTATAATGTAAATATTTATAATATGTTCGTGTCACATCACTGCACAACTCCAGGGGGCACTATTGTAGTCTCTGTGGCTCAAACCTCACAATCATCTGTGCCCATGGGCCCCCAAACCCCACCTCTGGCTCTGACCTTTCTCTTATATTTCCATTTCTGCTGAGTGTCCCATTTTCTCAATATCAAATGTCTAAATTTGACATTTTCCTTTCACTCCTCTCAGCCCCAATCAACTGCTTGCACTGGCTTCCCTATTTTGGTACTTTCAACCAAAAAAAAAACCCAACTAATCCAATATTTTGAACTTTTCCTTCTTGCCTCATGTCCAATTAGTCACAAAGATTTATTGATTCTTTTGTTTAAAATGCTGTGGGCTTCCAGCCAGTCCTTCTTCTTGCTGGCTCTAATGCTCCCAGTTTAGAGTCCCTATTAATTAGTGTCTGGGCTTTTGCCATCCACCTGCTTAGCAGAGCATTTGTCTGTCTGCCCTGCTCAACGCCACCCATCCTGCAATAGCCATCTATATGGCAAAGTGTCACGACCCAAGGAGGTTCTGTGATTTATTTTCTAGAATAGTCAGTGAAATTGTAAGCCATCCAAGAGCAGCAGGGGTCTGATAAACCTTTTCATGGCACCCAGCACATGGTCCACTGTCAGAAAGTAAACACATGTCAAATCTCTACTCTGCACACATATCTGCAACTGCCTTTGCACATCTCTTTCTGAGAACATCAAGCCCAAACATCAGTGCTGAATCTCTGTATTCCCACACTATCTGTGCTGGTTTGAAAGGATTATGTGCCCTGGAAAAGCAATGTTTTAATCCTGATCCAATCTTGTGGAGACAGCCATTTCTTTTAATCTCTATTCAGCACTGTATTTTGGAAAACTTGATCAGATTATCTCCATGGCGGAGTGGCTTGCCCAATTGTGGGTATTAACTTTGATTAGATGTAACCCCATCTCCTTGAGGTGGGTCGTTTCCTGGAGTTCTTTAAAGGAGGAAGCATTTTGGAAAAAGCCACAGAGCCATGAGAAC
Source organism: Myrmecophaga tridactyla (assembly GCA_004026745.1). Classification (NCBI taxonomy): domain Eukaryota; kingdom Metazoa; phylum Chordata; class Mammalia; order Pilosa; family Myrmecophagidae; genus Myrmecophaga; species Myrmecophaga tridactyla. Next base: position 77,409 of record PVIY010006385.1, on the reverse strand, counting down.
CACAAGAACCACACAGCCAAAAACATTTGGAGATGCAGAAGTAACATGCCTCTGGGGGAGCTTCATGAAACGAGAAGCCTGGAGAGAAAGCCAGCAGATGTCACCATGCTCGCCATATACCTTTTCAGTTGAGAGAGAAATCCTGAACTTCATTGATCTTTCTTGAGTGAAGGTAATCTCTTATTGGTGTCTTAATTTGGACATTTTTATAGACTTGCTTACTTGGGACATTTTCATGGCCTTAGAACTGTAAACTTGCAAGTTAATAAATTCCCCTTTTAAACCCATTTTGTTTCTGGATATAGCATTCTGGCAGCTAGCAAACTAGAACATAATCTCTTTCCCTTTATTTCCTGAATTAAGGAATCTCTGAATTATACCACTCTCCACCCAGTTACCCAAGTCAAAAACCTTGGCTCATCCTAAATCTTTCTCTGTCTCAGCCCCAACATCCAGTCAGTCACCAGACCTGCCGAATGGCTCCAGCTCTCCAGCACCTTCTCAAGTTTTCCAAATCTTCCTCACCATTATCTTACATTATCTGTGGTTCTCAGGTGTATTGCTGCAATGGTCCCTAATTGCTCTCCTGTCTTTGGTCTTTTATCCTTCAATCCATTCCCCACAATGCCATTTTAGTGAATTTTACATGTTGCAGAAGTTGATTCTTCTACAGCATCGTTGCTAGAATTGATCATTGTTTACTAATAGCCTTCATGAAAAAGTTCAAACCCATAACATGACATCAAAGATTTATTTTCTGGCCCCTCCCTCCTTTCAAGTCTCATAGCCTTCCACTCTTCTCATCTCCTTGCCCCCTAAACTCCAGTGATAATGGTCTTTGACTCCCCACAGATCTTAACACTCCCAAGTAATTTGTCAAAACCTATCATGGTACTCCTGGATGCTTTTTCCCAAGGTTTGTTTAGGAAAAGCTAAGGAACCCGTTTTTGGTCAATAGGATGTGAGGGGGCCAGCTGGTGGTACTCTAGGAATTGTGTCCTTGCTCTAGGAAAGACTGAAGGAAAAGACAGCTCCTTTCTGACTCTGGGCACTCTTGAGTCTAGAATTGATGGCTGGACCTTCTGCAGCCTTACAGCTGTAGGTGTGAAGATGCAGCCAACAAGGAGAGGAGGGCAGAGCCATGAGGACTTCAGATAAAGCACTGCTTTTCCCAGAGCATGCCCTACTTACGGGTTCCTACGAGATTGGATGCTATACCTCCTTATTGCTGAGGCCAATCCAAGTTTGGTTTTTCTAATATTTTCAGCCAAAGACATCAGGACAGCGTTTTGCTCCAAGCATGCGCTGCTTTCTCCCTTTTTAATTCAGGTCATACTCCCACTTGGAATGTTTTCTAATCTTCAGGTCTCAAAATATAGTGAAGCCTTCCCCCAGCTGCCCAAACATACATGGTAGAGCGCTTTGCTTGCCCAAATCTTACAGATTATCATTTATGGTTAAAATTAGTCACCCAGAGATAGGAAAAGATGACAGCTTAGTGAGATGTGGAATTTAGTTCATCCTCCTGAGCAGCTAGTAAATAGCCAGGAGTGGCAGAGAACAACTGCTGGGGAATATCAGTGACCAGACATACAGCAACACCAGTCTGGACAAGGTGGACTGGCTGAGATCCCACACAGAACTGTGATCCCCCAATCAGTGGAAGCCGGTGCCTCTCCCCCATGGGCATTGTGCTGGTTTGAAAGGAAGTATACCCCCTAAGAAAAGCCATGTTTTAATATAAATCCCATTTCATAAAGGTAGAATAATCTCTATTCAATACTCTGTGTTTGAAACTGTAATGAGATCATCTCCCTGGATGATGTGATTTAGTCAAGAATGGTTGTTAAACTGGATTAGGGGATGACATTTCTCCACCCATTTGGGTGGATCTTTATTGGTTTATTGGAGTCCTATAAAAGAGGAAACATTTTGGAGAATGAGAGATTCAGAGAGAGCAGAGAATGCTGCAGCACAATGAAACAGAGTCCACCAGCCAGCGACCTTTGGAGATGAAGAAGGAAAATGCCTCCCGGGGAGCTTCATGAAACAAGAAGCCAGGAGACAAAGCCAGCAGATGATGCTGTGTTTGCCATGTGCCTCCTCACTTGAGAGAGAGATCCTGAACTTCATCGGCCTTCTTGAATCAAGGTATCTTTCCCTGGATGCCTGTGACTAGACATTTCTATAGACTTGTAATTGGGACATTTTCTCGGCCTTAGAACTGTAAACTAGCAACTCATTAAATTTCCCTTGTTAAAAGCCATTCCGTTTCTGGTATATCGCATTCCAACAGCTAGCAAACTAGAACAGGCATGGTAGGCTGGTTCCCTGAGGGGAAAGGAAACAGACTTGACCAGCAGCAAGGGCTTAGCTCAACCATGCTCCAGTGGCAGAATTAACAAATTCTGACTACTGAAAACAGGCCATCAGCACAGAGAAACCTGGAATAAGTGTTAAAGGTACCAGGAGTTTTTGACCCTGCAGAGAGGGGGTGGTGCTGGCGAAAACTAACAAACAAATCAGAGTGTGCAGTTTCAAAGTATTGTGTTCCCTAGAAAAGTCATGTTTTAATCCTGATCCATTTTGTGGAGACAACTGTTTCTTTTAATCCCTATTCAGTACTGTAGATTGGAAACTTGATTAAATTATTTCCAGGAGAAGTGACTCACCCAGTTGTGGGTATTAACCTTTGATTAGAGGGAGATGTGACTCCCCATTTCAGGTGGGTCTTGTATTAGTTTACTGGAATCCTTTAAAAGAGGAAATGTTTTGGAAAAAGCTTTAGAGCCAAGAGAACCACAAGAGTCCAGGCAGCCAGAGACCTTTGGAGATGAAGAAGGAAAACACCCCCAGGGGAGCTTCATGAAACTAGAAGCGTGGAGAGAAAGTTGGCAGATGTTGCCATGTTTGCCATGTGCCTTTCCAGTTCAGAGAGGAACCCTGAACTTCATCAGCCTTCTTGAACCAAGGTATCTTTCCCTGATGCCTTAGATTGGACATTTTTATAGCCTTGCTTTAATTTGGACATTTTTGTAAGCTTAGAACTATAAACTAGCAATGTAATAAATTCCCCCTTTTAAAACCCGTTCTATTTCTGGTGTATCACATTCTGGCAGCTAGCAAACTAGAACACAGAGGCGTTTTGAGTTGGACAGCATAAAATACTGGAAAAGGTCTGGGCCCTAAGAAAAGGGGACACTTAGAGCCTGGAGATATATAAACCATGTACCAATTTAAGTTCTTGATTGACCCTGAGAAGCAGGAGTCTGGCTCTGAAAAGGCTTTTTTGTTTTGTTTCCCTACTCCTTAACAGCCCATCAGATAGAACTGGAAGCACTCTCAGGTCCCAGCACTGCCCCAGGCAAAGGCAGAATTAAGCTTGTCTGAGAGTCAAAGTAACTTGTCAGGTGAAAGGAGTGAATCCCCTAAAGGGTGTATCTTCCCCAAGAGAAAGGTGGGGCTCAGCTCAGGTGGAATCCCTCCTTCAAGGAATTCAGGCCCCAGGGACTGGAAAACTGAAGTGATTAAGGCCATCATAGAACCTCTCCTTTGTCTCCACCACGCCCCAGCAGGGACAGTCTGCCAAAGTTAAAGGCACTGCATCACTTTACGCTGGTGGGAAGCTGCAGGCAGACAAGCACTACATGCTTGGCAGGGTAGGAAAAACGCAGAGTCCAGAGGCTTCACAGGAAAGTCTTTCAATCTGCTGGGTTTCACCTCAGGGAAAACTGAGGCTATTCTCTCCTCATGAGACATGGGCTGGTCTGGGAAAATCTGATGAGTCTATAATATCTGAGGTGACCCTTCTCAAAAAAAAGTCTCTGTATAGGCAGGGCAAAAAAAAAGAAAAACAGAAACTGAAAAATTCTGATCAGTTAAATAGAGCCTATGCTAGAGGTCTAGAATAAGTTGAACTGAATGTCTGAGAACAGATCGAGAACAAAGCCATCCAGCAAGAAAATCCTAGGTAAAAGAGTGAAAACAATCTCTGGAATAAATAAAGAAATCAAATGCAGAGATGCCAGCAAAAAATAATGAGTCATACTAGGAAAATTGATAATGTGGCCCAAAGGAACAAACCAATACTTCAAATGAGATACAGGAGTTGAAGTAACTAATTCAAGATGTTCCAACAGACATGGAAAAATCTCATAAAAAATCAAATCAATGAGTTAAGAGTGGATTTAAAGAAGACACTGAGCAAACAAAAAGAATTCAAAAGTTGGAAAATACAAATTACAGAACTTATGGGAATGAAAGGCAAAATAGAAGAGATTAAAAAAAAAACAATGGCAACCTACAACACTAGATTTGAAGAGGCAGAAGAAAGGATTAGTGAACTAGAGGAGCAGACATCTGAAATCTGATATACAAAAAAATATATAGGGAAAAGAATGGAAAAACATGAGAGGGTCTCAGGGAATTGAATGACAACATGTAGTGCACAAATATATGTGTTGGTGTCACAGAAGGTGAAGAGAGATGAAAAGGGGCAGAGAGAATAATGGAAAAAATTATCAGTGAAAATTTCCCATCTATTATGAAAGACATAAAATTACAGATCCAAGAAGTGCAGCATACCCCAAACAGAACAGATCCAAACAGACACACTCGAAGACACTTACTAATCAGACAGATGTCAAAGATAAAGAGAGAATTTTGAAAACAGTGAGAGAAAAGCAATCCATCACATACAAGGGAATCCCAATAAGACTATGGTAGATTTCTCAGCAGAAATCATGGAGGTGAGAAGGCAGTGGTATGACATATTTAAGGTACTGAAAGAGAAAAACTGCCAACCAAAAATTCTATATCCAGCAAACTTGTCCTTCAAAAATGAAGAGGAGATTAAAATGTTTTCAGACAAACAATCACTGTGAGAATTTGTGATCAAGAGATGGTTCTGCAAGAAATACTAAAGGGAGCACTAGAGACAGATAGGAAAAGACAGGAGTGAGCGGTGTGGAGAAGAGAAGAATTGAAGATGATCAGTAAAGGGAAAAAGAGAAAAAAAATAGATATGACATATAAAATTAGTCACCCATCTCTGCCAGTGGTCTGTTGTTCTAGACACATCAATCATGGTCCCTTTAATATGTTCATTTATACATTTACTTGTCAAGTATCTGTTGAGCACCTCCAATGTGCCGAACCCTCTGTAGACACCTGGATATAAAAGTAAATGAATTTTTGTATATATGTTATTTTTAACAAAAAAAGAAGGAGAAAAAGTTGATTGTGATGAAAAAAATGTATTTAAGCCCTCTAGCCTCCAATATTCTGGAGCAGCTAGAGGGAAAAATCTGAGAGGATCATATGGTAGCCCATGACAAACTCTGAGATCTGTCCTGTAACCACTTATTGAAGAGTGCTTGAAAACTATTGCTTTTTTTTATTTCTTTGCTTTGTATATATGTTATACTGTACAATAAAAAAGTTAAAAAAAAAAAAGTAAATGAAGCCAATGAATTCCTTGCCATCATGGAGTTTTAATTCTAGTAGAAGAATCAGCCAATACACAAAGAAGTAGATAATATGATATGAGGAGGCTGAGGATGGCGTGATGAGAAGAAGGATGACCATTTAGATAGAGGGTCAAGGAAGTCTCGGAGAAGAGCCCTGAGTGAAGCGAGGGAGTGAGCATGTGGCTGTCTGAGAGGGGAGCACCCCAGGAGAGCACCGCTGAGCTGAAGGTAGACCATGGTTGTTCTGAGGAGCAACGAGGCAGTCCGTAGGGCTGGAGCAGAGTGAAGCGGGGGCAGGACAGAAGGAGATAAGAGCAAAGAAGTCGCTCAGGAACAGGTGACAGGAGTCTTGTAGACATAGAAGGAGTTTAGGTTTCCTTCTGAACAGGGCAGAAAACCTCTGGAATCTTTTCAGCAGAAGATGGAGCATGAATTGACCTGGCTGTTGAACCTATCACTCTGACTGCTGTGCTGAGAAAGGGCTCTGGTGAATGTGAGTACAAGCAGGACATCGTGGTCCAGAAGAGAGACGGTGGTGGGTGGACTGGGACATGGGCCTGGCAGGCTCTCACAGACATTACCATGCCCATCTCCTATATATTTTTTTATGACAACAGACATTCAAACATTCTTGACATGGTTACAAGCAATGGTTCACAATATCAACACATAATTGTGTATTCTTCATGATGATCATGTTTTTGAACATTTGCATGCCATGCCCATCTCTTGCCAAAGAAAGCAGCCCTGAGTTCCTGGTCAGAGCATTCTCTTCTTACTGCCACTTGCTCTGGCCTCAGCTCCTGGACTAGATGTCAGGGCCCCATTTAGAGAACCTCACTCCCTGGCTCTCACTGATGATGAAGTAGCCTCACATTAGAAACATGGTCAAGGTGTGAATGGGTCATGCAGTGGCAGCAGAAAGAGCAGTGAGAAGAGCCACAGAGAAGGAGGTAAGGAAGACAAGGCTAGTTGCATACATGGCAGAGCACAGAGTACAATCCAGGCACTGAAGCAAAGACAAGTCAGCCTGGCACCTTGAGAATGCTTGGGTGCCGAGTGACTCGAGTTCCCATTTCTGTGGCACTGTCTTCTCGAGTTCCTTTCAGTTCTGGCAGCCCAAACAGTATTTTTGCCTTACTATCAGCCATTACTTGAATGGACCTGCACTGCGTGTATAGAGAAACCCATGATTTTGGATTGCATGTAATAACCTCTCAAGAACATGGGCTGTCGGACACTGGATTGTGGAGTTGGAGCCAACAACTCGCTCTGAGACTTCTCCAACTCGATGGATGCTGAGAGGCTGTGGTTTGCAGTGGCAGTTTAAGCTTTTGCCTGTGATTTCAAACTTCTCTAAATGTGTTCTCTTTGAGAGCCTCACTTTACATGACTGGCTAGTGCTTGCATTTGAAATGTATCAAGAGGCTTGGAAAGGTAAGGACAAATGAGTTGGATGATTGCTTCTGTCCTGGGTGGCTCAATTAACTGCAGATAAGCAGTGTGTCATTTTGTAACCACTGCAAGATGAGTTTTCTTCTGGGATCCACATCGAAGGCTAGGCGCTGCCGATATTACATCCATGAAGCAGCTCTCTGCAATGCGGGAAAGAAGGATTCAACGGGATTCTCTTTCTCGGTGAGTTTACTGGGAGTTAAGAATGTGTTCAGTTGGTAGTAGGAACAGAGCTGGAAAAGATGGATGTGGTAGGCCTGTGCAGAGAGGGATTCCTGAGGAAGAAGGAAACCATGAGTCAGTAGATTCTAAGAGGTAGAGACAGAGGATTAGGAGTGGCAGCTGTGGCAGAACCAAGGTGGAAAAGGAGCTCATTACTGTAAGGAGGAGGAGGAACGAACACCTGCTGTGGAGGACAAAGCGATGGCTTGGTCCCCAGCGCTCCCGTCACGTCACCGCCTGCCTGCTCAGCTGCGCCGTGGTGCCCCAGTGGGTTCTGCTCCCCAGGACGGGAAGAGCATAAAAAATACGACAGACCATCTCTGAGGACAAGGGCTAGGCCCTATCAAGGCTTTGTATCCCCAGCGCTTGGCACAGTGCCTGATAAAAGTAATGCTTGAGAAGTGTTTGGTTGATAACTAACAGGAAGAATGAGCAAACGTTTGATGAGTGATGTGTGAAAATGAAAGAAAGATCTAGAAGGAAAGCATAGAGATAGATGTCCTATCAAATCAATCTCTGGAAATAAAACTACATTATTTCAAGCACCTTTATCATAAGGATGTAATTATAACATCACAGTGTGAGCACTTAGGGCTAAATACAAGGAACTCGTCCCATGGTAGTTTGACCCCGCTCTGATATTTCAGAAGCATACATTTGCTGACTTGCTCTACAGTCTCATAACGAAGTAAGCACGAGGCAATTTTAAGTCATTTACAAAATGACTTTCCATATCTATTTTTTAATTGATACACGAATCCAATGGGTGCTGTGAGAAGAGGTAGTACCTTCATTTAATAGGCTCGGATCAGCTGAGTTTCCTCTGTAAGGTCACACAGCTTGTGAGCAGTCCATCCTACCCAAGCCCTCCCCTCTTGCCCCCATTTTGAGGAGTCCACGGCTTTCTAGGGAGCAGCGGAGACCATTAGGATCCAGGCTTAACTGTGCATCATTTGCCATCATATATTAATTCCAATTAATTGGAATTCAGTGAACTAAGTTTCAAGATTTTAGGTGCCTGTTGATTAATAGTATTGATTTCTTTTTATTTAAATGACAAGTTCAGTACCAGAGTCGGAACTGCGGATTTCCTCCCCGGCAGTGCTCCGTGAAGCTGAGGGCTCCCTGAGACAGCAGGTTTCTGTGTGTTCAGGACTGCTTGTGTTCAGTAACCGCAGCAAATAGGATCACTGCTGATGTCCATAAGAGAGTGACCTTGCTGCATGATGGGGGAAAATAAAACACAATTTCTTTTTCAAAAAATGGAAATCCATACACAAAAGAACAGTGAAAAAGACCAGGCACAAGCAGGTTTTTCAACAAATTCATTTTTATTTCTTCAAAATTACTCATTGCTAATTATTTTTTAATTTTATTGTCTAGTTTAAAGGAGTCCCCCCAAAACCATCCCGTCACATACAATGAACCTGCCAGTGAGCACCACCCGCTATGTCGCTGAACCCATAGAGGGTGAGTTCCCGTGGGAGGGTCATGTTAACCCCATCCTAGAATCATAGCTTCTCAGTGTTGGAAAAAACCTGAAAGGGCATCCAAGCCCACTGTCTATCTGAAGTTTGTAGAATACCTTAGTAATTTCACTGTTTGCAAAGAGTGAATTACTGTGTGCTGGAAATTCCCCGGAAGTAAAGCCAAATAAAAGCCCACGACAAAATACAGCAAACAGATAAACAAAACCCCACAATGTGAACCCCTGGGAAAGAGCTTTGTGGTTGACCAACATGCAGATGCCTGCAAACCTTCTGATCTCCAGACCTTACGGCCCCAGAAGAGGCAGGACTCCGCTCCACAGTTTCCAATAAAGACTAGCACGAAGGAGGCTGGATAAGAAGAACGGGCGCCATACAGCGCGTAATCAAGGATACAGTCTTTCTTTGGTAAATCCTCAGTAAGTCTGGATGGAGAGAGGGAAACTGCAGTGGTAATTCAGTAAGATTGAATTTTGATTCAACACAGACTGATATGCTGAGGAATGAGGGTTCAAGAACGTCTTTTTGTCAAGATGTTCTGATGAACTTCTTTAAGACATTCTTAATCAGTTGCCCCATCCTTTCAGACCCAGGATTTGTGAGACGCAGAAATGTTCTCCTAATCCCTCAAGTTGGCTGAAGCTGTTGGCATTCCGCTCAAAAGAGTACCAGTGCCAAAGCATCCACGCTTGGCCGTGGAGCTCTGATTGTTTCAGGAAAAGACTGAGCGAGCGAGGAAGTGAAGATTAGAGTCCGCCTCTGCCTGACCCTAAAACCCTACTGAAAACCAGCACTATATGTTTCTCTCAGCCAATGTGAGTTGTACATTAAAAGCAATGTGTTGTCAACTTTCCGGAATAACATGGAAATATTTCCGTCAAAAGCGTTCCTGTTTGGGCGTGCAGCGTATCTTATCATATGTGAATGACTCAAAAATGTAGGTGTGATGGAGGAGAAATCCAAGACCATGTGCTGATGCCAATGAGGGTTATTTCCATGCACAGCGTTTAACCGATTAGAAATGATTTCCATGGACGCTGTTTCATTTGACCCTCACAACAACCCAACTGAGGCACAGCACTCTGACATGACTTATTCAGGGTCACAGAACCAATAAATGGAGTCACTGACCCAAAGCGCTTCGGCTGATCAAACCCTGCCCTGCCCATTCGGATCAAGACCGAGGTCAGTTTGGGATCACACCCAGTAAACAGCATTCGGTGCTGCTCAGCCAAGCTTGTATAATCAGCTGAGGCCTTTGTAATTCAAGACATGAAAGTTCAAGTTGAGGAAAAATCCTCAGTGTACAAAAAATTCTGATTTAGATAGGATGTTCTGGTTTCAAAATAGCAGGCTGGGCACCCACTTTGCCACAATTAACCCTAGAAAGGAAAGCTTGTGAGTATGTTTATGTGCACACACACACACACACTCACACACACTCATGTATATATATTTACGTAAAAAAAATACATGTCATGCATCTCCATGAAAAAGGAAATTTGCAAATACTTTGATGAATCTTTAAATGACTGAGATCAAACAGGATCAGATTAAACAGGGAAATGGAGCCCTGCACAGGTGAGAAAGCTGAGGAGAGCAGCCAAGACCAGGGCGCACCATAAAAAGTGAGCGCCACGCTGTGAGGTCAGGCCAAGGACTGTGGAGGCAGAGCTGGGGGAGGCAGGGACCATGGGACGAGGCTCGCTGAGCCACTGCAGTGACCTGCTTAGAGCAGCCCCTCCCCTGACACACTCGGTCTTACAGTTAGGGAGCTGGGAGGGGTGTATGTGTCCCTGGGGAAGGTAATCCCGGGACGGAGGCAAGCCCGTGGTACAGACGGAGCGGGAGGCCAGAACTGCAGAGCCCAGCAGGCCAGGCGCCCAGGCAGCCCCCGGGGGCACATGCTGCCCTCCCCATACCAGCTAAAGCATTCGGGGCCCAAGACCCTGAGCTACCTGCAGTGCCACAGAGCGACAAGAGCCCAGAGTCGGGAATGAGACCGAAGGAAACCACCCAATGAAAGGGAGACAAAAACCTAAAGAACTTAGACAGAAACAAAAACGGAGCTGAACAGTCCTAAGAACAGGATGTATACGATGAGTCTAATGCTGTTCTCAGAAGGATCAGGGGAGGTATCGCAACCCGGGAAACAAATTACAGGCAGTTAGAGCTAATTAGAAACTCAAAATTCAAAATTCAATATCCATACATAATTAAAACACACACACACACAAGCAAAATAATAGCAAGCTAGTAATAGAAGAGACGTTCCTCAGCCGGATGAAATTGTGTGCTGGAGATACCCAGCAGAGACGGCGCTCAGAGGCGAAGCAGTAGGAGCCTTGAAAGGTGGGCGGGAAATGAGACAATGGCCCTGGCTGACGCACCTAATAATCCAACTGCACTGGAGTAAGGCAACCAGTGCAAAACAAGAAGTAAATGCTATTATGATTACAAAAAAAAAAAAGATGGCTATTTATAGATAATGTGATTTTTACCTGGAAAACACAAGATAATGACTGGCAAATGATTGCAATTATGGTAACTGAAAGTGGATCTGACATGATATCAACATACAAAAATGGGTGGCTTCCATGTGCCTGAGCAATCACCACGTAGAAAATCCCAACTGCAACAGAAACAGAAACAGAAACAACGAAGTAACAAGGAATAAATTTAACAACAACAAAAAAAGTGTAATACATTTGTGGAGAAAGTTATAAGATGGTATGGAAGGACGAACAATCAGACCCGGATAAATGGAGAGAGCCATGGTGTTAGAAAGGGAGGCATTTTGTCATAAAGATGCTACTCTTTCCCAAATTAACACGCAATCCCCATCTCAATCCCCATCAGGCTTTTTCTAGAACTTGGAAAACTGAATTTAAATTTTCATGGAATATTAAATATGCAAGACAATTCTGAAAATGAACAAATAAGCTGGATTTTCCCTACCAGTGTATCAGTGTTTGTTTTAAATCCAGAGTAAATAATACGATATTGGTACAGGAGCAAGTAGATTAACAAACAAAATCCAGAGCCCAGAAACAGGGTCATCTCCATGTAGATACTTGGTATTGGAGGTGGAAGGGAAGGGCTACCCAACAAAAGACTTCAGGAAAACTGGCTTTCTGCATGGGAAAACATATTAGATTCCTATGAAAAGCTCATCTAAAGTGAATTATCCACCTAAATTAAAAGCAATATTCAAAACTATTTCAAGAATATGTAGAATATCTTTATAACCACCACTTAAGGTATTTCTTAAGACACAAAAAAGAAAAAACAATGAAGAAAACATTGGCAAATGTGCATCCTTCAGATTATAAAATATTTTATTCCAAACCATCACCAGACCTGGACATATCAAAGACTTTTTAAAAATGGTCCTGAATATGCTCAGTGCTAGAGAAAAACGTGGATGAAGAACTGAAGGAAATCAGGAAAAAAAATAGATGAACACAAAAAATCTTTTATACCACAAACTCACCATAAAAAATGTTAAAAGATAAATGACCAACAGAAAGAATATATTTAAAACCTGTATGACAAAGGATTCATATCTAGAAAGATTTCGTAAAGCAATATGCTGGTTTTCATCAATCAGACTAGCAAAAATTTAAACATTAGATACTATCAAAAGTTGGCAAGGATTTGGGGCAGTTGGAGCACTTTGAACTGTTGCTGAGAATGTAAATTGACGTGCCCACTTTGGAGAGGACTTTGTCAACAGGCAGCAGAATTAAAATGTCTATACCTAATTTCACTTCTGGGCATACACCTGACAAAATGTCGTACTCGTGCCAAGGGTATTCACACCAACATTATTTGTAACAGTGAAACATTAGAAATAATCGAAAAGCGTATCCATTAGAGAGATAAATAAAATGTGGTATTTTCACAAAATTGGAGTACCTCCAACACTGTAGCTAAAACGAATATGCTAGAAAAACAACGTGGAGATCTCAAGAACAATGCTCAGTAAAATAGGCAGAAAACCCAGCCAAACACTGTGCTGCATGGCATATACGGTATCATGGCATTGAATGAGCGATAGAAAATTTTAAATGCCAAAAGTATGCTATATGCTTCTATAAACGCATATGTTTAAACATAAAAGTCTTAGGGTCCTCATTGCCTCTAGGAAGTAAGGAGCAGAATCGAGTTAAAGGGAAGTGACGGAGAGCGGCCAGAGGAAGCTTTAACTTTGTCATGTCTACGTTTTTAAAAGGCGAATGTGTTCTTCTAATAACTTGTGCAGTTAATCTTTCAAACTTTCTATAAAAAGACCTAATGTTATCACCACACACACACACACACACACGCTCATCCACTTGGTACCACATAACTGTTCTCATGATTTATAGCTTGGTCCTGTAAAACATTAATGGGTCCTATTTATCGTTCACCTCTCACATTAGTAACTCTATTAACAGCTTTAGGCACATCTCGTTAATCCCACTATTAATTCTGGGAGTTTAGTGTCATTATTGCATCGTAGATAGGAAAAATCTGATCTTCCCCCAGAGAGGCCAAGCGATTGACCCAATCAGGATTCAAGTCGTTTCTGTAAAGTTCTAAAGCCCATGGGAATCCCCCTGCCCGCAGCTTGCTGACGTCACAGACTGTCTAAAGTTGCTTGAGTCTGGCTGATATGAAGACAAGGAGAAGAGTGTCCGTTCAGCGTGAACTCTTCTCCGTTGTCCTATCTCTCTGGGCTTTTATGCTGCAAGGCCAGTATGGAGAGGAGGTGCATAGCCTTATTTCCTGCTTTCACTTCTATTAGTTCATATTCCTGAGTTTTCAGCGTGCAGGATAGGTCCTACTGCTAGTCTAAGGCTTGCTGGCCTACTTCCAGAGGCTGGGACAATGGCCCAGCTCTCCAGCACTGAGAATGTCCCCAGACCAGAAGGTACCAGCCTGCAGAGAGTGAGGGTGAGGAACGTGGATTTTGCTCCTGCTTGAGCAAGTTATGCATCGTGCTTTATATAACCCTGAGGGATGAGGTGTTCCTGGCCTGGGTGTGGTGGTCTCTGGAACATATCCTTGCCAGGCTGCATGCAGAAGACTCCCAGACTGATACACATAAGGCTTGGCCTGGAGAGGGGCGCTTGTGCTTCTAGAAAGTCACTCACTCAAAAATCATCCGCAACTCTGCAAGCCCTACGGTAAAGTATTGGGAGTAGGTCCAGAAAGCTGCATCTTTCCAGATGCACCTGTCTGTCCAGCAGCTCACCAGGTTGCCGGAGTGTCCTAGTTACAGGGCATTGCAGCTGAATGGTGCTTCTGAGTGGGGTTGAGCAGCAAACAGCCTGGGCAGCCGTCTGTGGCTGCTCTGCTGCTGTGGGCGCTGACCAGGCTGACCTCTTTGATGCTCTCTGATAAGCAAGTCCGACTGGTCCCCGAAGTGCCCAGAGCTTGCCTCTTCATAAAGCTGCCCTATGTGCTGGCTTAGGCAGCACTGTGCAGACTGCTCTGCTGGGTGAAACGACTGTTCGTCGGGAGTGCATTTGCTAAACCAGCTCCTCACACTTGGATAATCTGTCAAACACGAGGGTGATCTTTCATCATCTTATCATTACGGTCCTTCTGAGGGGATAAATTGGATTTATAGCCAATAATCCATTCACTAATACCAATAAATAATTTTATCTGTAGTCTCCACTTTCATTCAATCCAAATGCTTTTATCTCACACTTGTATGGTGATCGTGCAAAGCAAGTGCTCTAACCCACACAATTAGTACAAACTGCTAGGATGCCAAAGAGCTCTGGTGAGGCAGGCACTGGGGAGAGGTGTCTTCTTGATCCTGGGATAAGGGCAAAGCCTTTTTCGTTTAGGTGTAGTTCCATTTGGTAGATGGCATTTTTCTTATGCTGCTGACAAGTTATGCTGCAGATGCATTAGACACGTTGTTGCTAAGCGCTCTCCCAATACTCAAAATTGATGCATAAATGATATGAAGCCGGAGCTTACTGTGCAGGCATCCAGTTCTCACACTGAGACAGCCCAGAAAGTCAGGAAACACCTGGCATCCTAAAACTGTCAACAGGCCAGTGATTTCAACTCCATGGAGTTTTCTTTCTTGTGTGAGTTGTGGTGACCCCACAGACTTTGCCATTAAAAATGGTAATAAAAAGGAAGCTTCACAAAAATTGGATAGTCCCAAGAAGAATAAAGCGATGACTTTAGTCTAAGGAAGACTGCGTCATGGATGACACCCAGCCTGTCGTGGAGCCTGTCGTGGATGAAGTGAAGCCACCGGGAAATGGCTGTGAGCGAGCCAGGGAGCCACGGGGGCGAGAGCAAAGGTGGGGTCTTAGCTGATTTTACAGGTCCCTGGATGATGTGCAGAACACATGTTGTGCTTTTTGAAGTCTTTTTATGAATATATCCTCTGATAATTTCATTTTTAAGGGGTCACAATGTATGGACAATTGCTAGAATACTAGGGAGATATGGTTCCACAGAGCTTCCAAGAATTTCTACGACACACATCTCAAACTACTCAGAAGACTTCTGGAAGAGAGACAACTGGTCGAATGCAGGGATAGAACACAGGAATAGCTAACTGTTAGAAAGCTTGGGAAACGTCAAATTTAGGAAGGCTTTTTCCAGTTCTAACAGTAAGAATTTAATCAATAGTTTTCCCTGGAAATGGGTGCAGAGAAAGAGTTTTTGGTCTCATGATGCTGGATTTCTTTATGCAAAAGGAACATAAATAGATTTCCAGTGAACCATTGAAAGAAATGCCACAGCTAGGGAAGTCCTGCTCCCCTTTTAGCTCCCAGGTCCTTAGATACCACCTGGGCACAGGTAGTCATCATCAGAGGAGTGAGAGTCCTTGCTCCACACCCTCCTGACACTTGGCATGCTCAGTGTTTAGGGTTTCAGCCATTCTAGTACATGTGTAGTGGAATCTCATTGTTGTTTCAATTTGGTATTCTCTAATGACATAGGATGTTGAGCATCTTTTCCAATACTTATTTGCCATCTCTATGCTTCTTTGGTAAGGTATCCATTCACATCTTTTGCTCATTTTGTAACTGGGTCCTTTGTAGCAATCAGTGCTACTCACAGCCTGACCCCCAGCAAATGTAGGAGCTACAGGAACCAGACTCACTGCCATGAATGCTGAGTGACAGAGTTGTTTTTACAGTGCTGCACTTCGGTTCACACAGGTAGATAATAATTAGCATTGCATGGGCTTTTCATATCTCTTATTAATTTAATCCTAATATCCTATGAGATAAATAAATACCATTTACAGATGAGAAACCTGAAGTTCAAAAAGTTGTGTGGCTTAAC
Organism: Myrmecophaga tridactyla; assembly: GCA_004026745.1. Classification (NCBI taxonomy): domain Eukaryota; kingdom Metazoa; phylum Chordata; class Mammalia; order Pilosa; family Myrmecophagidae; genus Myrmecophaga; species Myrmecophaga tridactyla. Next base: position 61,466 of record PVIY010006385.1, on the reverse strand, counting down.
CTCACGCCACCTTTGTAAATGATGGAACTGAGCTTCCCACCAAGCATTTCTTTCTGCATCTTGCTATTTTCCCTACATCTTGTTGGAATTTATTGCTCAACATTTAAGTGATTTTTTAAAAACATTTTCAAATCTCCTTTCTTGGACACATCAACTAATGTCTTATTATCATATCAATGCGCACAAATATGGTATTTTTCCTACTCCACATTTTAACACTGCTTGAAACTGGAACGCAGGATGGAGGAATAACTTGGGTTTTCTGGAATGCTGATGCCTGGGTTCCACCACTAGCGATTCGAAGTTAATGAGTTTGGGGAACGGCCCGGGCTTTGGGATTGTTTGAAAGTTCCCCGGTGATTCTAGTGCACAGTTAAGGCTGAGAATCCTTATTCTAGAGTGCTGGATCCAAAAAAGTATTGTTCAAAGCACATCATAGCAGGTTTCATTGAAAACTAGTCTTCGCATCCAAAATGGTCTGGGAAATAATACATAAAGTGTTCACCATTCTTCTGGAGATTTAACACATTCTGAGACGTTTACCTGTGAAAATATCATTTTTCCGCTTTATTCAAATAAAATTTACCTACAATAAAACACACAGATCTTAAAGTGTACAATTCAATGAGCTTTGACAAATATATACACCCAAGAATTAGCAAATCTGAATTAAGGAAATACTTAAGTTCTTTTTGCTAGCCTACAACTTTTCTATAAATTGAAAATTATAAGAAAATTAAAAGTTACAATGAAAAAAATTAGAAAGCAGGGTACACAAAGATTTAGTTGCTAAATTCAGTTAAATTTAGTCAAATAAGTGAGATTTTGTTTTAAACTGCCTTCCTGTTATTTTACAATATGTGGGATAGGCTACATTTCCGAAAGTCATTTCAGCTTCCCACTGAGACTGTGTTTCTCTAATACAAAAGAGTAAAGCAAAGGGACACGATGATATGAAGAGCAGTAGCCAGCCAGGTGTCAAACACCTCCTGGGCACCCCAAATCATAGCTGAAGGTAACATTTCCCACTGATAATCCTTACAAGAACCTTGCAAGGCACATTTTGTTGCCCCCATTTTACAGAAGACGAAACTAAGTTCTCAGATTGAAGAACATGGGTTCATATTCCTTATTTTGACCCTGTAATTAGTTTAGAAAGAAAGCAAAATGACACAGTGCTCATTAGCAAACACTGATTGCAAGATTAGTTTTGTAATACTTATTGGAATATTTAGGTGTATATAGATATCTGTGATCAGTGAATCTTAGGACTTAATAAAGCAATGAGGAGTATGCCCTCAGCTTCTCCTGCAGCCCCGTTTCTGGTGACAGAATAGGGAGGGCCAACTGCTGATTCTGACGTCAGCAACGGCAGAGGAAACACTTTGTGGGGGAAATGAGTCTGGTCCTGCTTATTAAATACAGCCTGACTCAATTTTCACTTCTACCTGAACAGGTCCGTCAAGGTAGGAGCCCAGAAGTAGTCAAGCTAGGGGAAGTAGTCGAGCCATGGGAACATTCTCCATCATATCCCAACGCAGTTAGAGAAAAACAGACAAAAACCAACCAATGTGTACCTTTTTGACTTCCGTAAAGAAAAACAAAGCAAAACAAAACAATGGAGTTTTAAAGATATAATCTAAGAATAATTTCCTGAAATGACAGATTTAAATCTGCTATTTATTATTTCCCAGAGAAAATTTGGCCAGATTGTTCAACACAATGACACATCCTAGCTAGCAAAGTAATTGGACTTTAAAATAAGGCCAACACCAGAGACTTCTGGGAAGACAGTGGAGGAGGGTAGGCCGGTTTACCCCTGCTGTGGACAAGAACGGGGACAGAAAAAGTGGCCAGGACTGCAGCTTCTTGTGTGAGTGAGCAGAGAGGCCTCTCCGCTCCACAGGGAGCTCGGATGAGAGGTGCGAGGAGGTCAGGATGGGAAGAGCTGCGTGAGTCTTGTTCAGCCGTGACCCCACTGGGGGTGGGTGGGGGCGCATGGGAAGTGCAGGTCTGAGAAAATGGACGTCTTTCCACCCCACCCAGCCCCAGCAGCTGGCTCGGGAGACCTCCCTGTGCAGCCCTGAAGCTAGCAGCCCCTGTGTCTAGTTGCCCACTGAGAAAAGTTCCTCCACCGGGTGCTGAGAGCAGCCATCCCATGGGGCACTGCAGATAACTGTCCTGTCAGGCCCAGTGAACAGCAGCTCCACTGGGCATTGGGCACTGCGATCAGCTGCCCCATCACATGCTGGGAACAGCCCCCTGCCATGCACGCATCGTGTCCAGCTGGCTGCTGCAGCAGGAGCAGGGCAGACCTGAGGGAAGACGTGGCTCAACAGCACCACTACTGGGAAGAAGCGGTAGTGCAGTCTAGCAAACTCCCTATCTACCTATTTTCCTTCTGTAAACACCAGTCTGAGTTCATTCCCAACATATCTAGGGATGTCTCCTTCTGGCTTCAGGGCCTACTATTGCTGAGGTTTTGTTGTTGTTGGGTTTTTTTGGGTGCATGGGCCAGGAGTCAAGCCTAGTTTTCCTGTGTGACAGGCTGTTGTTCTGCCACTGAACCATCTATGCACCCCTGCCAAGCTTTTAATAGACCTTCAAGTAGAATTACATGACCTACATGAGATGTGAGCTTTGGCTTGGCAGGGAATTACTGACATACCAAGTGCAAAAGGAGAACTTCAGTGCAAATCCAGCCAAAGACAAAACCTTAGACAAGTGGAAGAAATCAACCTGCAAAATAACCTTATTAAGTTAATTGAATGGCCCAAACGCAACAGAAAATCACAAAGCATGTGACGTTTCAGGTAGACATAGCTCAGCCAAATGATCAGATCAAATCACTAGAGGGGACATGGAATTTGAAACAACTAATCAAGGCTGTTCACAATAACACAGGGGATGTCAAGAAGATACTGGAAGAGCACAAAGAAAAATTTGAAAGAATAAATAGAAAATAGCAGATGTCACAGAGATGAAAGATACTATAGACCAAATTAGAAATATACTAGACACATACGATACCACATTTGAAGAAGCAGAAGGAAGAATAAGTGAGCTAGAAGATAGGACAATTGAACTTGAGTGCACAAAAAAAAGGCAAGAAAGATGGAAAAAATGAAAATGACTTTCAGGGAAATGATGGACAATGTGAAGTGCACAAATATAAGAGTCATCAGGGTGGTGCAATGGTGGCTCAGTGGCAGAATTCTCGCCTGCCATGCCAGAAACCCAGTTTCTATTCCTGGAGCCTGCCCATGGCAAAAAAATAAAATAATAATAAGAATAAGAATAAGAATAAGAATCATCAGTGTCCCAGAAGGAGATGAGAAGAGTAAAGAACTAAAAGCGTTAGTTGAAGAGGCAATGGGGAAAAACTTCTCAATTCTTATAACAGACATAAATATGCAAATCAAATAAGCTTAATGAACTCCAAGTAGAATAAATCCAAACAAGCCTACTCCAAGACACATACTAATCAAATTGTCAAATGTTAAAGAGAAACAGAAAGTTTTGAAAGCAGCAACAGAAAAGTGATTCACTACATTCAAGGGAAACCACCTAAGATTAAGTTCTGACTACTCAACAGGCACCATGGAGGCAAGAAGGCAGTGGTAAAATATATGTAAAGTGCTGAATGAGAAAGACCTCCAGCCAAGAATTCTTTATCAAGCCAAGTTGGCTAAACAAAAACAAAAACAAAACAAACAAACAAAAAAACTGAGGGAGAGATAAAAATCTTCTTAGAGAAGCACAGGCTGAGAAAGTTTGTCAACAAGAGACGTGCCCTATGAGAAATACTAAAGGGAGACCTGTCATTTGAAAAAAAAGACAGGAGAGGGAGGCCTGGAGGAGGGCACAGAATTGAAGAGTATTAATAAGGGTAATTTAAAGGATAAAGAGAGAGAGAGAGAGGGAAGAGAATATATAGATTTTGACAAATAAAAACAAAAGGATAAGATGGTAGATGCAAGAACTGCTTTTACAGTTGTAACTTTGAATGTTAATGGGCTTAACTCACCAATCAAAAAACATGGATTGGCAGAATGGATTGAAAAATATGATCCATCTATATATTGTTTATAAGAGACACCCCATAGATCTACGAATACAAAGAGATTGAAAGTGGAAGGATGAAAAAAGATGTTCTACGCTAGCTGTAACAAAAGAAAGCAGGAATGGCTATACTAATATCAGACAAAATGTACATTAAATGTAAAGACATCATAGAAGACAAAGAAAGACAATACATATTAGTAAAAGGGACAATTCGCCAAGAAGAAATAACAACCATAAATGTTTTTACTCCCAATCAAGGAGCTCCAAAGTACATGAAACGAACATTGGTAAAGCTGAAGGGAGCTATAGATGTTTCAACAATAATAATAGGAGACTTCAATACACCATTCTCCTCTCTAGATAGAACAAATAGACAGAGGATCAATAAGGAAATAGAGAACTTAAACAATGCAGTAAATGAATTAGACCAAATGGACATATAAAGATCATTAGAGCCCCAAACACCAAGATATATATTCTTCTCTAGTGCTTATGGAACATTTTCCCAGATAGATCATATGCTGGGACACAAAACAGGTCTTTATAAATTTAATAAGATTGTAATTATCCAAAGCACTTTCTCTGACCATAATGGAATGACACTGGAAATTAATAACCACTAAAAAACCAGAACTTTCACAACTATATGAAGATTAAACAATACACTGTAAATAATCAGTGGGCCAAAGAAGAAATTGCTAGAGAAATCAGTAAAATCTGGAATTGAATGAAAATGAGAAAACAACACATCAGAGCTTATGGGATGCAGCAAAGGCAGTGCTGAGAGGAAAATGTATTACCCTAAATTCCTATATTAAAAAGCACAAATGAAAAAAATAATAATAAAATAAAAAAGCACGTATGAGCAAAAATTGAGGACTTAACTGCTCACCTGGGGAAGGAAATTAGAGGAAGAACAGCAAACTAACCCCTAAGCAAATAGACAAAGAGAAATGACAAAAGTTAAAAAAGAAATAAATGTTCCTCTCCAGAGCAACAATAACAAAACAATAGGAAGAATTGACAAAACCAACAGTTCTTTGAGAAAAACAATAAAATTGATGGATCCTTAGCTAGGCTGACAAAGAAAAAAAGAGAGAGGATGCAAATAAAATCAGAAATGAGAGGGGAGTCATTACCATGAACCCTGAAGAAATTAGGAAAAATCATAAGAGGGTACTATGAACAATTGTACACCAACAAACTAGACAATTCAGGAGTCTATACTGACTCAGGAAGAAATAGAAGACCTCAACAAAGCAATCACAAGTAAAGAGATTCAATCAGTCATCAAAAATCTTCCTACAAAGAAAAGCCCAGGGCCAGATGGCTTCACAGGGGAAATTTTATCAAACAGTCCAGAAAGAACTAACACCAATCCTGCTCAAAGTCGCCCAAAAAATTGAGGAAGAAAGAATGCTACCTGATTTATTTTATGAAGCTAATATCACTCTAATACAAAAATGGGATAAAGACACTACAAGAAAGGGAAACTATAGAACAACCTCCGTAATGAACATACATGCAAAAATTCTCAACAAAATACCAGCAAATCAAATCCAACAATGAACCGAAAGAACTATACATCATGACAAAGTGGGGTTCATACCAGGAATGCAAGGGTGGTTCAAGACAAGAAAATCCATCAATGTAATACAGAACACTAACAAATTGAAATGATCATTCACATGATCATACCGATTGATCTGAAAAAGCATTCAACAAAATTCAGCATCCTTTACTGATAAAAACACTTTAGAAGTAGGAATGGAAGGGAACTCCCTCAAAATCATAAAGGGCATATGGGAAAAACCTATAGCCAGCATCATACTTGATGTGAGAGACTGAAAGCTTTCCCCTAAGACTGGGAATGAAACAAGGATGCCCATTATCACCACTATTATTCAACGTCGTACTACAAGTCTTAGCTGGGGTGATTAGACAGGAGAAAGAAATAAAAGGCATCCAAATAGGAAAGGAAGAAGTAAAACTGTCATTATTTGCAGATGACATGATCCTATACTTGGAAAATCCTGAGAAATCTATGACAAAACTACTTAAGCTAACAGATGAACTCAGCAAAGTGATGGATACAAGATTAATGTCCAAAAATCAATAATGTTTCTATACACAGGTAATGACCTAACTAACAAGAGAATTAAGGAAAAATTCCATTCAAAATAACAAGCAAAAGAATCAAGTATCAAGGAATAAGCATTACCAGGCAGGCCCAGGATATGTACACAGAACATTATAAAACACTGCTAAAGGAAATTAAAAATGACCTAGATAGATGAAAAGACATTCCGTGCTCAGGGATAGGAAGGTTGAATGTCATTAAGATGTTAATTCTACCCAAATTGTTCTATAGATTCAATGAAATACCAAGCAAAATTCCAACAACCTACTTTGAAGACTTGGAAAAGCTGGTTACCAAATTTATTTGGAAGGGAAGGAGACCTCAAATAGCTAAGGATATCCTAAAAAAGAAGAGTGAAGTGGGAGGACTAACACTTTCTGACTTTATAGCTTATTATAAAGCCACAATGTTCAAATCATTGTGGTACTGACCCAAAGATGGAAGGATTCACCGACGGAATCAAGTCAAGAGTGCGGAGATTGACCACCAAATCTATGGCCAATAGATCTTTGACAAGGCCCCCAAATGCACTGAACTGGGATAGAATAGTCTTTTCAATAAATGGGCATGGGAGAACTGGATATTAATAGCCAAAAGAATAAAAGAGAATCCCTACCTTACACCTATACAAATAGTAACTGAAAATGGATCAAAGACCTAAATAAATATAAGAGCCAGTGCCATAAAAATCCTTGAAGAAAATGTATGTACATATCTTCAAGACCAAATAATAGAAGATGGTTTCTTAAACTTTATACCCAAAACACAAGCAATGAAAGAAAAAAATTGATAAATGAGAACTCTTTAAAATCAAAAGCTTCTGTGTCTCAAAGGATTTGTCAAAAAGATGAAGAGGCAGCCAGCTCAATGGGAGAAAATATTTGGAAGCCACATATCAGATAAAAAAGATTGATATCCTGTGTACATAAATAAATTATACAGCTCAACAACAAAAGAATAACCCAATTATAAAATGGGCAAAGGATATGAATAGACACTTTTCCAAAGAACAAATGCAAGTGGCTAAAAAGCACATGAAGGTATATCCATCTTCATTAGCTATAAGGGAGATGCAAGTCAAGACTACAATGAGATATCACCTCACACTTATAAGAATGGCTGCTATTTAACAAACAGAAAACCATAAATGTTGAAGAGGATATGGAAAAATTGGAATACTTATTAAATGTTGATAGGAATGTAAAATGTTACAGCCATTGTAGAAAACAGTTTAGTGATTCCTCAAAAAAGTAAATATTAAGTTACCCTATGACCCAGCAATACCAATACTCAGTATATACCCAGAAGACTGGAAAGCAGTGAGGTGAACAGATATTTACACACCAATATTCATAGCGGCACTATTCATGATTGCCAAAAAATGGAAGCAATCCAAGTGTCCATCAGCAGACAAGTGGATAAACAAAACATGGTCTATTCATGCGATGGAATATTCTGCAGCAGGAGGATGAAATGAGGTCCCAAAGCATATGACAAGATGGACGAACCATGGGGACATAATGCTGAGTGAAATAAGTCAGACATAAAAGGACAAAAGCTGTATGATTTCACTGTCATGACTGGTAAAGGTAATCTCAGAGCTATACCTTGTAAAATATTGGGGACCTAGAGATACACAGAAGCTAGAGATGGGGGAGGTTGAACATAAATATAAGGGAAAGGATGGAAGTGATGGTAGCAAATTGGTGGGAATATAAGTAACATTGCCATGTTGAAAGTGAATGTGACTGAAAGGGGATGTATAGTACCATGCATCCCACCGATTAACTCTATAATTATAAATAAGTTCTCGCATGATCTACTTCAAAGTTGTGATCTTGTACAGAGTCGATGACAGTGGGGTATGGCTGGAACTAATGCTGCATGCTGTGGTCTGTGGTTAACAGGAACACAGTGCCAGTATCACAGCAATGCCAGGGCCAACAACTGGGAGAGAGGGAGAAGAGATGAGGGGAGGCTTTGATTTGATATTTGGTGCGGCTGTGTTCGTCAGTTCTCTGTCTTGTCGGGCAGTGAAAATTGTCTAAATTGAGAGTGCTGTTGATGGTACAACTGTGTGAGGACACTGCTAGCTATTTTTGCTTATTTTGCACATTACCTTTTATAATGGAGGGGGCTGAAGGGTACAATGACTGAGAAGCTGAAAGGCAAACCATGATATATGTATGTATGTATGTATGATGGACTATTGTAGGGCTACAGAAAGGAATGACGTCATGAGGCATGCAACAAACTGAATGATCCTTGGGGACAGTGTGTTGTGCAAAATAAGCCAGAAACGAATGAACAATTATGCTATGGCCTCATTCAGAAAATATAAGAAAATCGGAGCCTAGATTATAACCTCCTTTGGCAGCCAGGCTTGGTTTGCAGTTGTAAGTATTTTTCCAGTCTCTGAAACACTGGGCTCTACTTGTTTCAGCTGGTATTCCCCTGAAACGTGTTCCTGAAACTTGTTTCAGCTGGTATTCCCCTGAAAGGTGTTCCTGAAACTTGTTTCAGCTGGTATTCCCCTGAAACTAAGACTCAGAGCTGGAGTGCGGCAGCCCTGACAGCCAGCACTGCTACCTACAGCAGCAGTACAAGTAAGAGATCAGGCTGCAATTGGAGGTAAAAATGAAGCCAATCTGACGGGGTCTAAGGTAAATCAGGATACAGGGTAAAAGGCAATGGTGCACGTACTCTAGAACTTCACCTGCCGTTGAGACCAGAGGAAGGGAGGCATACTGAACCTAGAACCTAAAGTTTTTGTAACACACAATCTACATCAATCTGTCTGGATCACTCACTTAAACAATCCAAGCGCATGGAGCCCAGAGTGGGAATGATGCCTTGTAATTCTGCACTGCTTAATGTAATTCTCAGAAACATCCAAGACTACAGTGGGCTGATGATTAGAAGGTATTGGTGGGGGTGTGTGAGTACTTCAGTGTGGAATTCTTGCCTGCCATTCAGGAGATCCGGGTTTGAGTCCCAGCCTGTGCATTTAAAAAAAAATTCAACAAATGGTGCTCCCATAACAGGATAGTCACATGGAAAAGAATGAAATGTGGCCCCTACCACACAGTACGCCAAAAAATATATATCAGTAGACTTGAGGAGCCAAAGGAAAAAACATGGAACTACTAAACTTGACCATCTGGGAAACCTCTGGTACCCTCTCAAACACTGGGGATTACCAAGAAAATAGACAAGACCTTAATTTTGAGGTCTGCCCTTATGAAATGTATTTCTGTATTGGAGACGCTAAGAAGAGTTGCTCCAGGAGGCCTCTTTTGTTTCTCTGATGTGGCCTCTCTCTCTCAGCCCTCTTCAAGGAAAATCACTGCCCCCTGCCCATGTAGGACATGACATTTAAGGGTGAAAGTCCCCCTGACAATGTGGGACAGGACTCTCAGAGATAAGTCTGTCACTGGCACTGGGGGATCAACAATACCTTCTTGAACAAAAGGGGGAAAAGAAATGTAACAAAATAAAGCTTCAGCTAGATATTGCTAATTGCCTTGATTTGCCAACCCCCAATCAACCTCATTCCTGCTAACTCTTAAGAACGCCTTGTTCTCCAACAGAAACTATAGAATTTCATGCACTAAGTTTACTTCCTTGAAACCTATAAATTCCAGAGGATTCCTGGGCCAGATAAATCCAGACACCCAGAGGGGCCAGCCTGTCCAAAACCATCAACTCATTCCATCCCCCGATTCCTTATTGTCAATACCCCTTCTCAACATGAAAAAGTTAGAAGGGGCATTCCCCCAAACCCCTATAGAATGGAAGAAAGTTCAAAGGAAAAAGAAGAGTTAAAACAGACAAAATAAGATTTAACAACTAACTATGGCAGCTGAATCACTATATTGATATTTTTTTCAGCTTCCAATGTTTTGGAGCAGCTAGAAGGAAAAATCTGAAATAGTGGAGTAGTAGATGATAATGCTCTGAAATCTGTTCTGTAACTACTTGTTAAAATGTACTTTGAAAATCATTGCTCTTCCTTTCTTTTTTCTTTACATATGTTATATCTCACAATAAAAAGATGATAAGAAATAATGACAACACCAACAAAAGGCTTAGGTCAGCCAAAAGCAAAGATGCCATCTTCTCTTAAGGGCAAAAGGAAAACTTGCTGGCCACAGTTTCTCCACAGCTACATCTGCTGCCAGAGGACAACGGAGAATTCCTACAAAGTCTGCATCAAAGACCTTCCCTTCAGGCAAGCTGTCCTTCAAGTACCAAGTCTAAGAGAAACATTTTGTAATGCGAGAACTGAAGCATATTGCTCCCATTAGCCCTTCTTGAGGAATCTTTAAAAGAAACTTCAGCCAAGCAAAAGATGTCTGGGGAAACCACCACAAAAGGACGCAGTGAACACTGAAATATTGAACTGTAATTCTAGGTCCAAAGTACATGTGAGAATTAAGATGTCAGAACAGAAGGTATATATGACATAAAGTGTAGAACCAAAATGGAAGGGAAGAGAAAAAGAAGAAGGAGAAGAGCGAAGTTGACTGATTAACTTACCTATAGGAGGCAATCAAAGGGCACCTTTTTCAAAACTTTTATTGGGAAATAATTTCAAATTTACAGAAAATTGCAAAAATAAAAACATTGCAAAAAACACCTCTATCCTCGTCCTTAAGCAGATTGACCTATTGTTCACATTTTACCTCATTTGCTTTATCATTCGTTCTCTCTGTCTCTCTTTTTTCTCTCTCTTTCTCTCTCACATACACACATAATTTTTTCGAGCCATTTGAGAGTACGTTTCGTAGTTTCATACCTTGTGACTATTGATCCCAAGTCAGTGTTATTTCCTAAGAATAGAGATATGCTCTTTTATATCTATAGTACAATCAAGAAATGCATAAATTTACATTGATACAATCCTTTTTATCTAATCTGCCATCTATCTATAAGTTTTATTGGGTTGACCTAATAATATTCTTTATAGCATAATTTCCCTATAGTTATGCTAGTTTGAAGGTGTTCTGTTACCCAGAAAAGGCCATGCTCTTTTAATCCATCCTTGCGTGGGCAGACCTATTATAGGGGACTTTTGACTAACTTATTTCAATTGAGATGTGACCCATTCCATTCAGATTGGGTCTTGATCCTCTAATTGGAGTCCTTTAAAAGAAATGAATTTAAGAGAAGCTCATAGAGAAAAGCCCCAGAGAAGCTAAGAAAGGACCCACAGAAGCTCAGAGAGGAAGTCTCTGGTACCAGAACCTGAAAGCAAGGAAATCTGGGAGTGAATGACCGGCAGACACCAGCCACATGGCTTTCCATATGAAGTGGTGTCCCAAATGACAGCAGCCTGTCTTCAGAGTCCAGGTATTCTCCTGCTGATGCCTGGAGTTGGGCATTTTCATGACCTAAGAACTGTAAATCGTAAATTAATAAATCCCCATTGTAAAAGCCAACCCATTTCTGGTATATTGCATTCTGGTAGCTTCAGCAAACCGAAACAAGAGGAGATAGCCAAGGACCGTGTATTGCATTTAATTATCTTGCTCTACCGTCTCCTTTCACCTGGAAAATTTCCATTACCATTGTCTATAGGACACTGACTATTTTTTACGAATACAGTCTTTTATTTTTAAATACAGTGCCCCACATTTTGGGTTTGCCTAATGTTTCCTCACTATTGGGTTCAGGTTTTGCATTCTTGGCCAGAACCCTGCATGGGTGAGGAGTGTCCTCAGGACCTCACACCTGCAGTCAGGTGATGCCAGTCTGGTCCTCCCAGAGGGTGTGAATTTTGATCATCTGGTCAAGAAGTTGCCTGATTTCTCCACTCTTTTTGTTTTTTCTCCCATGCAACTAAGAAGCAGTCAGTGGATGAGACGCTTTAGACAATGCAGATACCCTGCTCTTCATCTTTTAAAGTTGTCAACTCAAATAATAGAACATATTTAACAGTACAAATGACATTTGTTTAACAGTACAAAGTTAAACACTGAGAAAGACAGGATAATTAACCAAGATTGAGTGAAGGAGGACAGACATGGGAGATGTAAAAAGTAAATACTGCCAAGAGTAAAAAATTAATAGAAACTGTGAAAAGCAAAAGAAGCTCAGGGCAGTAGGTAAAATTATAACTATAAATGAAGTGACTAGAAGCCAAATATGAGCCTTTTTATATATCAGAAGAAATATATATATATATATAAAACTCTAGACTAAGCAAATAGACCACATTGTGAAAGATTTTTCTAAAACTACATAAACAAAACAATGACAAAACTAAGACAATGCATCACTGTCATATTTGTATGTAAAAAAGCCTCATTTCATCTATTAAAAGAAACATCTTCAGAGTAAATCAATAACGGACTCTTTGATCTATATATGAAAGATGCCTAAAACAAATTGATTCAGAAGGACTGAAAAATTTTAAATAGCAGCTATATGCCAGGGAAATGCAAACTCTGGGAAACCTAGTTGCCAGGGAAACTAGTCTGCTAGCTGCCAGAATGCAATACTCCAGAAACAGAATCAAAGGGGGAATTTATTAACTTGCAAGTTTACAGTTCTAAGGCCGAGAAAACATCCCATTTAAAGCAAGTCTATAAAAATGTCCAAATTAAAGCACCAACAAGATGTTATCTTCACTAAAGAAATGCCGATGAAGTTCAGGGTTTCTCTCTGGACTGGAAAGGCACATGGCAAACGCGGCGATGCCTGCTAGCTTCCTCTCCAGGCTTCTTGTTTCATGAAACTCCCCTGGGGTGTTTTCCTTCTTCTTTGCCAAAGGTCTCTTGCTGCGTAGGCTCTGCTAGTTCTCAAGTGGCTCTTTCCAAAATGTTTCCTCTTTCAAAGGCTTCCTGTAAACTAATAGGACCCACCTGGAATGGGTGGAGTCACAGCCACCTCTACCCCTAGGTTAATATCCACAATTGGGTGAGTCACATCTCCATGAGACTGTATTTTCCAATCTATAGTATGGAATAGGGATTAAAAGGAAGGGTTGCTTCCACAAAATGGATTAGGATTAATAATGGCTTTTCTAGGGTACATAATCCTTTCAAACCAGCACACATCCCAAATGAAGTAATTCACGTATGAGGTAGTTAACAGGACAAAAATACATCCTAAATAAGATAATATAGCTGACTAACAATGACAGTAGATGAGAGATGATAGAAGACAAAAATAATAAATATTAGGTCACAATCCTAGTAGCAGAGAATAAGGATTTGAGGCCAAAGATCTCTCAGTGGGACAATGCTAAAATGTGCAATTCACAGTGAAAAATACAAACAACATAGCGTAATGTATGCAATGCAGAATTTACAGTTACAATGATGAACAGAAATACACTAGTGGTATATTTAATTCATTTCTTTCAGTCTATGACAGATCAGGTAAATAAAACAAAACCAGAAGTATTACAATTAATATAAAATGAATAATTAATGTTTTATAATTAATAAACACAATTATTAGGTAGAGCTGATTGATATATTCAAAATATGTACCTTTCTTTCAAATGCCCATAGTAGGGACTCAAAAATGAATATTAGGTAGTTTTGAAATTTTAATAAATTTCAAAAAGTAGAAATAGCACTTCTTTAAGCACAATGCAGTAAAATCAATTGAACAGAAAAATCAGTAAAAAGGACCTTCCAATTTAGGAATAAAAAATTGCAGAGTATTTATAAAAAATAATAATGAAAACCCTGCATGCATATCAGATAGAGGAATATGTACAAATGAGGAAAGTTTATTACCTTCCAATAATAGAAGTTTAAAAATAGAAAGAAATACATAAATACCTTACTCAAAAAGTTAGGAAAAGAACAGCAAAACAAGCTAAAGTAAAACAGAAGGAAGGAGTCAGATTAAGATAAATACAAAAGTGCATGAGTTAGAAAACTGAAAACCAGTAGGAACAATAAATCCAAAGATGCTTCTTTGGTTAAGATGGATGGAAGTTTGAAACTGGCTCAACCAAATTGGACTTCTCAATAGCTGAAGATAGCAGAGAGCAATGGCATCTGAGCGAGAGGTCTCCCGATGCAAGAAAGACCGTCTTGTCGCTGTACTGCAGGCAGTGGCTGGAGGAAAGACGCAACACCACGATTTCATGCTGCACTCTCCCGAATTTCAGGCTGATGAATCACTGGCTGTAAGGAAACCTGGAAGGAGGATGTTGTGAGCTGGGACACCTCAGACTCTGTTGTCAGGTTCGAGCTAGGAGCTCATATAGCTCAGCAGGGACTATTCTGTTTCAACGTTCACAACAGAATTAAATATGAATGAGAAGCAGATTGATCTGAAACTTGCCTGTTTAGGACTGTGCTCTGCCCTGTGCAGAGTCCACTACAAGTGAATCCTAATTTGCACTAGTTGGCACGTGTTCTGCCTCACTGGTTAGTAACGTGCCTATTATGGATGGAATTGTGTCCAAAAAAAAAAGATACGTTCTAGTCCCAACCCCTGGTCCATTCGGAAATAGAGTCTTTGCAGATGGTATGTGTCAAGATGAAGTCAAATTGGACTAGGGTGGACGCTAACCTAAGGTGACCGGTGTGTTCTTAAGAAGATTGGACACAGACAGACAGACAGACACAGGGAAGAAGCCCACTGGAGGATGGAGACAGAGGTTGGAGTGAAACAGCCACAAGTCAAGCGCTGCCAGCAAACAGCAGAAGCTGAAAGAGCGAGGGGCTGTCCTGCAGGTTTCAGGGGGAAGCGTGGCTCTGCCAACACCTTGATTTGGACTCTGGCCTCCCGCATTACGAGGCTGACCTTTCAGAGGACCAGGTCACTGTGCCACAAGTGCACTGAGACAGTATCTAACACGAACCTGTGCTCATGTCAATATTTAAGACCATATTTCTTACTGAAGAATTTTTTTTCTTCCTAATATAGAATGCATATTTTCTCTCAAACTTATGGGAAAGTTAAAGAAAAAATCCTGGCTGCTTGTTACTATGGCAATAGCTACACACATAATGTGAACTGCAAGGATCTGCTCCATGGCGGGGTCATTTCCGTCATCGAGTAGGCGGGTTCCAGAAACCCGCGTGGATCCCAAGACCAGGGCCCCAGCCTCTGGCGCGTGGCCTCCGCAGCCCCGCCAACGTCAGCGCTGCTTCCCTCTCCTCTCAGCAGAGCCTCCCAGGAAGCAGTGACCTGCCCACCCCTCTCCTGCCCACTCTATGCACGTCAGAGGCGCAGACAGGAGCTGTGCTTCCCTTGCGTGAGCTAAATATAGCTCATTGGTGGGTTTTCTTGCCATGACTTAATCCTTCAGCGCAAAGGCAAAATAAAATTACACTTTGTGATGGTGAAATTCTGTGCGGGGTGGGGTGGGCAGGTGTGCAGACACCGGGCACCGTTCTTCTGACAGCACAGAACACAAAGAGAAGCATCCAGTCTCTGGCAAAATACCAGCCACCCCCTTGCTAGCTGGCTGACTGTTTGACTCACAGGCTATCTCCCTGCCTGTCCTTCCCATGAGGCTGGAGAGGAAAGAGGAGGAAGGAAATATCAGTATAAAAACCAGGACCAGAAATACAGGAACAAGTTGATGTGTTCACCACAGAAGGTATTTAAGGAAAGCTGAGGATCCACCAAAGGCTAGTTAGAGACCCCTGGGCTAGCAGCCGCAGCCAGGCCTGACCACCCTGAGGCTGGAGGGGCAGATGGAAGAGATGGAGCTACCACTAGGTTGACCAGCTGTCTGGTTTGCCCAGACCGTTTTCAGCATTAGCAGTGCAGGTCCCACCGTGCAGGGCTGGAAGCCCGTCAATCCCGGGCACACTGGGGGGGCTGATCACCCCCAGCCACAGTGGGACTACGATGGCCTGCCACAGAAGAGATGCAGTGGCTACCAGAGAAGCTGTTCCAGGCAGAGAGGGAGGGGGAGAAATCCCCTGGCCTCTTCCTCACACCACACTGCACTCACCCATCTGTGCCTTCCAGTGGTCCAACCACGCTGGAAACCAACCGATGGGGGAGCCCAGGAAAGGCAGCCTCGGCTTCCCAGGACACAGCAGAACTGGGAAAGGTGGAAGGCAGGCGGGCATGTCGCTTCAGCTCTCTGAGATGTGGTTTCCTAGTCTGCGTGGGAGTGACATTGTAGGTGGCAGGTAGGAAAATAAAAGAGGGATGCAAAGTGGCGTTGGTGTTTCCTTTCTCTTGTTCGGTCTGCAACCTCAGGCAGGAGAACAGCCTGTCAGTCTCTTCCTGGCTTTTGCCTCCCCAAAGTTTAGGTCTCCAGGAACATGGAAAAGCAATGCAAAATGTCTGAGAGCAGGAGGGTTGAGGAGGGTAGAGATATCTTCTTAGGATAAGATTCCGTGGCCAGAACTAGGAAACAAGATGTGGAGAAGCAATGAGCACATGGGCTCAGGTGGATGCTGGGTTCAAGGGCCCGTGGCTTCCTTCTGGGCAGGCGCTGGAGGAGACTCTGGAGTCGGGAGGGAGAAGGCAATGCTTGAGGGAAGCAGGGCTGCATGGTGGAGACGCCTCCTGGGTATTCCCCAGAGGAGTATGGATCTGAACGGCCCAGGAGGACAGGAACGAGCTCCTCAGCAGCATAGGAGGAGGTCCTAGCCACGGGTTCCCACCCTGACTCCACCCTAAGGCTTCTAAATGAGAACGAGGAAGAAAAACAAGAACATATATGTAGCACCTTTAACTCCAGGGTACTCAAAAATGATAATTCTTTACACAGTATTGCCTAGTATTAAAGAGCTTGGGGTTTAGAACTGAACCTCAAGCTCTTTCTAATCCTAATCCTAGCTGTGTGACTTTGATAGGTTACTTGCCCTCTCTGTACCCACATTGTTTCATAAATGTAATTGGGATATCATTAGTATCTACCTCATAGTTCATTGTGTGGATTAAATGGGTTGATACTTAAGTGCATAGAGTGAGGCTCAGGAATTTAGTTGGGACTCAACACATATTGGATACTGCTGCATGTGCCGCATGGGCCTGTGTCCGAACAGGAGCTTGATGAAGTAAATACTGCCTCAACTTGAATGATGGGACGGGTCAGTGGCATAGTGGATGTGACACTGGATTTGAAGTCAGAACGCCTTGGCTCCTGCCCACCTTTGCCACTTGCCCTTGAAAAAAGGGGCCTTGGTGAGTCACTGAATGGCAAGTCTGAATTCAGTAATAGCATCTTAAATTAAAATATTTCTCTAAAGATGGGAGGCATTCTAGATAAAGTTCTCTGTGAAGACATAATAGAATATTGGCCCTGGAATGAGGTGGAGGTTATCTAGCTTGAATCACTCATTCACAGAGCACTTATTTTCCAGATCTCTTGGTGTTTCAGATCTTGGAAATGTGTTCGAGGCTGGACACTGTGTAAAATAGCTGGAACTGGGTCCTTGCATCCCTTTCCCTTTCCGTAACATCACCCAACCAGGAGACCCACAGGAGATGTGCCATTTGCTTCAAGAAATGAAAGGCGAGATTTCAAGCCAGTGTCTGCACACTGCTGTCCGTTCTCTGGTTTCAGCACCCATGGCCGAGAGGGTGAATGTCTCTGTCTCCTTCCCGGATTCTTTTCTAATGCAAGAAGGAGTGACGCGTGTGGAAGGGATGTAGGCTCATATGTACCGAACTCTGAGTGTGGAATCTAATTCACAAGCACCGAGGGCTCCGAAGGGGAACGAGCTCTGACCTAACACGGAGCTCAGCCCAGCACGGGGCCTGCGCGCGTTCAGGCCGCCTTTCCCGTCCCTAGGCTCAGCTGGGTCCACGGGCACCGGCCAGCACTTTCTTCACACCCAGCTCGCCCTCCCTGGGGAGCAGAGACGTGGGCGAACAACCACTTTTCAGGGCCAGCAAAATGGTTCCTGAGCTCTGCTTCTAGTCACTCACATACAAAATTTGCTTTATTATTAATAAATTGCATTTATTTTAAAATAACTTTATATAGTATTTTGTAATACATATATATATACACACACACAGCATTCTAACACAGGATTTGTACTGCATTCTTACTCACTGATGTAAACTCATTAATGAGCCATATTTAAGAATCGTCATCCAGCAAACCTATCATTACTAACAGGCTATTCACACTTCGTACAAGCTGTCTGAAAAGTGATTCCATTATTTCCATAATGGGGAACGCTGCTAACTAGTTGAAGATGAAAGCTTTCTTTTTAGTAGCTAACCTCTGCAGGAAATTTTAATCAGCATAACTCATATAGGAATTTGAGTATAATCTTCTAATAATGTTCAAGGACAATTTGGCTTTATGAAAGAAATCTGAACATCTTTTATGCGGACAGGGTATTTTTGTCTTGAGCAAATAAAGTATTAAATGCAGTGCTTTTATATTACTTTCCATGTACTCCCTTTCCTGAAGTAGGAGCGAAGTATAAAGAACATGAGCGTGAGAAGACTTGAGTTCACTTGCAGCCAGCAGAGTTTTTTAGGCAGATTCACTTCTTTGCACATCAGCTTCCTCACGCTCTGACAATGGGAACACAAGTCCGTCTTTTGAACGCAGGTGTGAGTCCCGTGTGGCACTTG
>PVIY010006385.1:0-42630 GCA_004026745.1 Myrmecophaga tridactyla | reverse complement strand
CGTGTCTTGTCCCTAAGAGGCTTAGGCGTAGCCCCCAGTGGACCTGTCCTGGCTGTGGAACCCTCACCTTCACCCTCCCAGGGGTCCCTGGGTGAGGAGTCAGGGGCTCGCTGCCCACCTGAGCATGTCACAGCCTTGGCTCCCCGTCCACTGAGAACAGATCCCCCCAAACCTCCCTGGGCCCTGAGTTCGGTCTGGGTCTGCAGGGGTCGCTGGGTTAACTAGTTGTCTGGTTAGTGGTTCTGTGCTGGGAGTACTAGTGAGTGCTGCTGCTGTCACCCAGGTATTAGTCACAGTGTCCTCTGCTTTTCGGAGATGGAACAGGTGAAAGGGTTCTCGGTGTCGCTTGATAATGGGAAGTGTCTGGGATTTTTCACTCAATAGGTGGATTCTTGCTTTTCGTTTGTTCACCTTCATAGATTTCACTTTTCCATGGTGAGACAAGCATTGGCGCAGGTTCGGGACACCTGGGGCCCCTTGTCTATTTTACCGCATAACAAACGTTGGTCTTTGGCAAGTCAACTTTGTCACTTTCTGCCTCCATTTCGTCGTGGGTAAAATGAAGAATTTTGAAAGAATTTTAAATGGAGCTTTCCTTTATTTTTTCAGTTACGCACTCAGCAAACATTTATCGAGTGCCCGGGCCTAACCCCTAGGGAGATGAGGTGAGAAAATGGCAGTCCTGCCCTCAAAATGCCGAGGGTCTGGCAGGGGCAGGGGCCGTGCCACAGCGGCCTCGCACGGGGTTGTGGTCAAGCGCAGGCCACATGGGGACGCAAAGTGAGGGCACCACAGCTCGGGGTTCCTTCCTCAGTGTGCAGAGGAGGGTTCAGCGTTAGACCCGACTCTCCACCGGAGCACACGTTTGCACCCAGTGCCCCTGCTGTGAAAGAAACACGACTGCGGTGGACAAGGTTAAGGGAATGAAAACCATTGAGAGGACAGAAACTTCAGAACACCAACCAAACCGACCCTTTGTGGCATAGATGGCTGAGCCCGCTGTCTGTGGCCTGTGCTCTGAGGGGGCCATGGGGCCAAATCCAGCTCTGCCTTGGGAACCCAGTCACTTAGCCAAGTTCTTCTGTGCCTCAGTTTACCTACCTGTAAAATGGAGAAGACAGTTGCCCTCACTCATAGGTTTGCTGGAAGTATTAAAGGAAAGAGTGCAGGCCAGATGTCTTTACAGGCAACTTACATGCGTTATTTTAAAATTTGTTAAGAGTCCAACACCCTCTTGTCATCTCTCAAAGGAGGACAAATGTCTTTTATTATTAATTTCAACATCTTTAGTACACTTTGCTGGGAATTCTATTCTATTTCCCTCGAGTCACGAGTAGGACTCCTAAACGGATGTAAGCCTGGCAGTCAGAGAGGTCGTGTGCACAATCCATCACTGGTTTTTAGCCTTTTTGTTTTTGCATCCCTGAACATTTATTGTACAACCAGTCGGCGAAATCCTTAAGATGAACCGGGCGCTGCACCAGCTGCCCTGTTGGGTGCAGGCGTTTTCCCTTCCTGGCCCGCGCCCGAGCCTGTGCTCTGCAGGCCGTGGGTGCCCCATCCCGCCAGCGCCCATGGGACTGCGTCTCCAAGCTAGGCGCCCCGCGGTGCTTTGCTGGCGCATGACACAGGGCAGCTTCCAGGGCGTGGCCTTGGGGCGTGGTGGGGACCCAGCTGTGTGCCTCCCTCACCTTGCATCTGCTGCCCAGACCCGGGAAGCCCGGAGAGAGACACCTTCATGCCATCACAACTGCTTCCTTTCTCTCCTTCTTCAGTTAGAGAAGTTGTAGATTTACAGAAAAATCATGCAGAAAGTATCAAGTTCCATATTGCACCCCTTCCATTATTGACACCTTGCTTTAGTGTGGTACATTTGTTACAACTGATGAAAGAATATTATTCTTATTATTATAATTACTGTACTTTTAACTATATTCCATGGTTTAACATTACGGTTCCTTGTTTGTGTTGACCAGTCTTAACATTGATTTCAAGAAATTTTATTTTAGTAATATATATATATATATATATATATATATAACTTAAAATGTCCCCTTTTAGCCATATTTAAATATATAATTCAGTGCTGTTAGTTAAGTTCATAATGTGGAGCCGCTGTCACCACCAATCGTCACCAAAACTCTTCCCTCAACCCTTATAGGAACTCCGCACAATTCTGAGTCTGAAGCTTTGAGACCATTAGGACGGGATCGAGGATGCAGCCATTTGTGCATGCGGAGCTGCTCTGGGCACTCTAACCTGGGGTCCCAGCATTCGCTCTTCGTGACTTCTCTCTCCCACCACGACGTTCGGATGCAGGGGCTTCTCTCCTGGGGCCTGTGGCCCTTCAAAGCCTCTCCATCCTCTTGGAATTGTTTATGATGCAAAGTCTGTCAGCCTGCCAGACACAACTCCTTCTCCTAGGGAAAGGACGTCTCAAGAACCAACTGTGTGAACAATTCTATTAGTCTAGACGCCTGTCCGACATGCTGGGGCCTTCATTTTCCATAGGATTTCCTAGCTGTACCTCTGTTTCATAACAAAACTAAATAGCTCATTCTATGGCCCAGCCATGGCAGAGATTCTCATCTTTCTTGTTAAGCAGCAGATGAGACACCCAAATCCGAATTCAAAGATGCTTCTCTGTGGTGCTGTGAGAGCCACATGCTGGGCCAGTCCCCCCAGGGTCCCTGCTGGCCTGTCCCTCCAGGGTCGCTGCTGTGTCTGCCCTCCGGGGTCCCTGCTGGCCTGTCCCTCCAGGATCGCTTCTATGTCTGTCCTCCCAGGGCCCCTGCTGGGCCTGTCCTCCCAGGGTCCCAGCTAAATCTGTCCTCCCAGGGCCCCTGCTGGGCCTGTCCCCCCAGGGTCCCTGCTGGGTCTGTTCTCCCAGGGTCCCAGCTAAATCTATCCTCCCAGGGCCCCTGCTGGTTCTGTCCTCCCAGCGTCCCAGCTAAATGTATCCTCCCAGGGTCCCAGCTAAGTCTGTCTTCCTGGGGTCCCTGCTGGGTCTGTCCTCCCAGGGTCCCAGCTGGGTCTGTCCTCCCGGGGTCTGTGCTGGGTCTGTCCCCCCAGGGTCCGTGCAGGGTCTCTTTGTAAACAGCACACTGATGTCTCTAAGATGGGTTTTGTTTCCTTTTTGTCTAAACTGCTTTCTCTTTCGCATCATCCTTGCTGCCCTTCTGATCTTAAAATAGCAACTGCTGGTAACAAATGACAAAATTCATTTCATAGATGAGGAGCTGATCCCAGAGAGGTGGTGACTGTCACACCCTCCTCAGGACATGTGGCAGTCCATTCGTTCCCACCACTCCACTCTGATGCGGACACTGCCAACCGCACAGGAGGTCCGAAACTTTTCTGAAATTCTTGCTTGTGTTATTTATTTGTTCTAATGAGGATGCAAAGTCTATTTTTCTAATGAGAATATGAAGTCAAAATTCACACTAAACTCGAGGTAAAGAGGGACTAGCTCTACGATATCAAGACATCAGTATAAAACTATAGAAATCATGGCAGCATGGCATGATCTCAGGAATAGACTAATGTCATTTGTTACGTCAAGAAACAGACAAGAAATGGAATTCCAGAGCAGTGGAGAAAGAATTCAAGAAATAGTCCTAAGAAAATTGGGTTCCAGATGGATTGAATATAAACTTGAATTCCAACTTCATTTGCACACCAATGAACTCCTAGTGGGTTAAAGCCCTAAATGTGAAGAGCAAAAATTCCAAATTTCTGGACATTGGAATTTATCTCTCAACCTTAGGTTGAGGAGGGGTTTTTTTAAAAATACTCAAACACAAAGATTAACAAATTTATATATATTAACATTTAAAACTTCTTCACAACAAGAGACCCCAGAGACGCCGTTCAAAGACAAAGCATAGATGAACTGAAGACATTTATAACACAAAAACTCAACAAAGGATTAATATCAGACTATATTTTTTAAAACACCCTTAAAAACTGATAAGATAAGGCACAAATAACCCAAAAGAAAAATGAGCAAAATATATGAATAGGCAATTCACGGAAAAGAAAACACAAAACGTCAATAAATACACAAAACGATGGTCAACCTCACTGTAAACCAAGGAAATACAAATTAAAACCACGAGATATGATTGCACACCCTTCAGATTGCTAAAAATGTAGATGTCTGGTAGTCTTAAGTGTTGGCAAGGACGTGAGCAACAGGCTGCCAATGGGCATCCACACTGCAGCACCCTGTGGACAGCAGCTTGTTTAAGTCGATGTTGAAGGTGTGAAAACCTTACCCCGGCAATTACATTCTTAGATCATAACCTGGGGGAATTCTTGCACATTTTCACAGGGAAACATAAACAAAAATGTTTAAAGCAGGATTTTTGGTCGGGCAAAACACTGGAAACACCCTAAAAGACCAACCAACAGAAGATTAGTTTGTTACATTGTGATGTCTTCACAGACCCAAAGGTTGGGCAGGTTGAAAATGAATGAACTCGGGGTAGATAAACCGATATAAATAATTCCCCTAAACATAGAGTTCAGTGAAACAAAAAAAAGCAGTTTGCAAAATACATATGAAGTGATATAATTTACATAAAGTTAAAAACATACAAAATAGTTCAATATGATGTCTTTGATGTGCAGTTTATTTTGAGTTACTGAATTTGGTGCTGAGAGCTGTGATATAATCCTGCCAGGTAACAGATTTCTGATAGTGCAACTTGTTTTTGTGGGTGAGGAGGGGGTTGGGGGATTTTAACCGCAGATCTCCTCTTTATACTTTTCCTCTTGGAAATAAACAATGTTCTGCAGAGTTCCTGAGCTGGCCTCTAGGGCACCGCTGGTGGCACGCGTGGCGAGGCTGATTTCGCCCAGATGCTTGACCGGCCGATCTTTTTGCGAGTGTTTCAGGACCGCTGATCTCTGTAAAGAACATGCTCTTGGTCGACATGAAACACTTTCTGAGCTGGTGTCTGCTAGCCCGGCTCCTCTGGGAGGCACAAAGGCTTTTAGGACAGGGACTCTGGCGAGCGGCACAGTGGGCTGTAAGAACGGCTGTGACCATGCGGTTAGTACTGACGCCTTCTCTTTCGTTCAGGAGCTCATACGGAGATATGCTAAAATATGAAATATCCACATGACAGTTAACTTGGTGTGGAAGGAGAGGGGCTCTTAGAGTATCACATCGGGGTGTTCAACAGTGCTGGTGGTACTTTAGCTCTTACACTGAATAATAGGCATGTCCGGAATAATTCATAATAGCTTTTTTAATCAGAGGAAATGTAGGAATATGAATAATTTTTACTGAGAGCATCATAAATACTAGGCAATGTGCTATCTGCTTTTACATGAATTATTTTTCATAAAATAATTTTCATAAAAATTCCTTGCATATTCAGGGGTTACAAAGGAAAATGCTATATTTACCTCCCAAGATACAATCCACACTGCAGTGTTGGAATGAAAATATCAGTGCCCTGGACAATCAGAGTCTTGTGTTCCAAGCCAGCCCATTTCCCAGACTGGCTCTGTGGCCTTGAACAAGACGCTTAACTTCTCTGGGCTTCTGCCTCCTTACTTATAAAATCAGAGGGTTCAACTAGCTGGTTTTTAGACTCCTTCCATTGTTGTTTTTTCTAAGATAGGGGTTTTATTCCAATAATTGTATTATCTTCCATAAATAATTTAATTTTATTTAAAAATTACAACAATATGAGAGGATCGTATGGTAGCCCATGATGAACTCTGAGATTTGTCCTGTAATTACTTGTTGAAGAGCGCTTTGAAAACGATTGCTTTTCTCTTTCTTTGCTTTGTGTATGTGTTATACTACACAATAAAAAAGTTGAAAAAATTAAAACAAGAAGAAAACTTTCAATTAGAGTAGTAACTTGTAGGTATCAAACATCTTGAGTGGTGATTAGAACGATGGTATTACCTGATAAAATACACCTGCTGTGAAATACATGAAAGTACTCCTCTAATACAGATAGGGAAATCTATTCCTACTTGAATTGACTCAGATTCTAATTAAGCAGATTATGTAGTATCAGAGCCTTTTTTTACTGCACGGTAAAACTGAATTATTTAGTACTGCAATTTGAGAATTGGTCACCATGCTTTTCCTATTTCTATTACATAGAAATGGAATTTAAAAGGACTCTATCATTCATATGATCTCCTCAACTTCAAGCAAGAAATCTATATTATCCTCAAAACACAACCAACTAGTCTTTCACCGCAGTTGTTTCTTGTTGCATTTTTCCATCTCCATTCCCTTTTATTAACATGTAGCTTTGTGAACCAGTTGTAGGGTGTATGAATGAGCAGTTCTATAGGAATATCCTCTGGGGATGCTTCTGCTTATCTGTAACATCTCACTGATTGTCTAGAAACAAAACACCAGCTTCCTGGATGCTGAGAAAGAAGCACCAACAGATTCTTGTTCAGTAGTTCTCCTTTTCTAGACCGCCAGCATCCCACAGAAATGGCTATTGATGCAGCATCACATCAAACAGGCAGCTGCAATGCAGTTTAGTAGATTATAGTTTCCCTACAACATTTTACAATTTTTTCAAAATCAAAATCACGATACAGAATTTAATAACCTCTCGCAGAATTTGACAGATGATGCAGCCCAAAATATATATTGTTCTAGGGATTTTGAATAGCCATTACTAAAATAAACATGCTTTGTGTAAAGATATTTCTAGAGTTCATATTCTACAAAGAGAAATATACATTATTCTCTTCTGTGCATGAAACAGTCGGAAAAACCAATCTATTCTAACCCACAAAGAAACTTTAGCACATTTCTTAAAGTAGCCATTTTACAAAATATATTGTCTAATAAAATAGAATAAAGTTTTAAATCAATAAAAAATAAAACAAATTTATTATATATGATATATAAAATAATTATAAATAACTTCTGGAAGTTAGGAAAAGAAATAAAAACAAAATAGCAGTTTATCTCAGACCAAAGAAGAGGATAAAACTTCTTATAAAGGTCATTGTCAGACAGTGAGAACTCAGATGTCTTCAGGGCCCTCCTGTGTGTACATCTTGCTATGGGCAATAGAGAGCAATAGGGGCTGAAGGGAACTGGGGAATTGATGCCAGCCTCAGAGAATTCAAAATTTAAAAGAAAAATAAGATAAGGAATAAAAAAATTAAAAATAAAGAAAAGGAAGAAAAAGTCTACTTGATAAGCATAGCTGGGTGATTTAGAAGAAAATAAAGTTAGATCCCTATCATACCATACATAATGGTATTTCCAGGTGATTTAAGAACTAAATGTAGAATAATCTACATGAGTTTTGGAAAAAATGTAAGAGAATATTTATCACACAGGAATTGTCAAGGTTTTCCTTAGCAAGACAGAAAATCCATTGTTCAAATGGGAAGCAAATTGATAGATTTTTCCATGTGATAGAAGATGTTGCTGAAATTCGGTTAGACTACTAAAGAGCATTTACTTAAAAACAAGAAAAATCCCAAGATGTAAAGAGATTCTAGAAATGAATGAAAACACAGCAAAATATAAACTGGGCAAAGAATACAAACAAGGCAATTCACAGAATGAGAATTGCAAATGGACAATAAACCTATTAAAAGGTGTTTGCCACACTGGAGGTCACAGAAACACAAATGAAAAGATATCTTACCACCATTGATACACTGGGTTAGCGAAGCTTAAAAAAAAATTACCATAACTAAAACTGAAGGGTGTTGGGAAAATGGGTATACTCATGTTTTTACTGAAGTTGTGATTTTGTGCACTGCATTTCTGAAAAGCAATTTTTGCAGAATTTATAAAAATTAAAATGAGTGTTGTTAATCAGCGAAAATATGTGTGATGGAAATAAAAGTATGCATATTGTACAAGGATGCTTATGACTTATTTCTTCCCCACCAAAAAAGGAAAATAAACTAAATATGCATCCATAGGTCAAAGATAAATATATTACAACATATGCCTGTTCTAGGATAATCTGCCCTTAAAAAATGAAGTCAGAGGCGAGGCAAGATGGCGGCTTAGTGAGGTGTAGAATTTAGTTCGTCCTCCGGAGCAGCTAGTAAAGATCCAGGAACAGTTCAGAACAACTGCTGGGGGAAATCAGCAGCTGGACATACAGTGTACACCAGTCTGGACCAGCTGCGATCCCACCCAGAACTCGAGGCCCCCAAGCTTGGGAGGCTGGTGTGCCCCACCCCCCATGGGCATGGCAGGCTGGTTCCCAGAGGGGAAAGGAAACAGACTTATTAGCAGCAAGAGCTTAGCTCAACCAAGCTCCAATTGCAAAATTAATTACCAAATTCTGACTACTGAAAATAGGTCCCCAGCATAGATAATCCTGGAATAAGCACTAAAGGTATTAGGAGTTTTTGCCCTGGCAGAGAGGGGGTGGGACGGATGGAAAAAAAGAAACACAGAGTCTTTTTGAGTCAGGCAGTACAAAATAATGGAAAAGGGCTGGACCCTAAAAGAGGGGGGCACATAGAGCCTGGAGATACACAGAGCAATGTACCAACCTAAGCTCTTGATTGACAAAACTGAGGAGCAGAGGTCCTGCTCTGAAAAGGCTTTTTTCTTACTGCTTAACAGCCCATCAGATAGAACTGGAAGCACTCTCAGGCCCCAGCACTGCCCCAGGCAAGGGCAGAATTACACTTGTCTGAAAGACAAAGTAACTAGTCAGGTGAAAGGAGTGAATCCCCTAAAGGGTGTATCTTCCCCAAGAGAAAGGTGGGGCCCAGCTCAAGTGGAATCCCTCCTTCAAGGAATTCAGGCCCCAGAGACTAGAAAACTGAAGCAATTAAGACTAGCCTACAACCTCCCGTCTGTCTCAACCAAGCCCTGGTAGGGAGAGTCTGCTGAAGCTAAAGGCATTACATCACTTTACGCTGGTGGGAAGCTGCAGGCAGACAAGCACCACACGCTTGGCAGGGTAGGAAAAGCATAGAATCTAGAGGTGTGCTGGTATGAAAGGATGATGTGCCCTAGAAAAGCCATGTTTTAATCCTGATCCATCTTGTGGAGGCAGCTGTTTCTTTTAATCCCATTCAGTACTGTAGGGTGGAAACTTGATTAAATTATGTCCATGGAGAAGTGACTCACCCAATTTTAGGTATTAACCTTTGATTGGAGGGAAATGTGACTCCACCCATTCCAGATGGGTCTTGATTAGTTTCCTGGAATCCTTTAAAAAAGGAAAGATTTTACAAAACTCAAGAACTACAAGAGCCCATGCAGTCAGAGACCTTTGGAGATGAGAAGGAATATGCCTTTGGAGGGGGGGTGGTGGTCATGAAACAAGAAGCCTGAAGAGAAAGCTAGCAGATGTCGCCATGTTTGCCATGTGCCTTTCCAGTTGCAAGAGAAATCCTGAACTTCATGGACTTTTCTTAAGTGAAGGTAAACTCCTGTTAGTGCCTTAATTTGGACATTTTTATAGACTTGCTTTAATTGGGACATTTTCATGGCCTTAGCACTGTAAACTTGCAACTTATTGAATTCCCCCTTTTAAAAACTGTTCCATTTCTGATTTATCACATTCCAGCAACTAGCAAACTAGAACAAGAGGCTTCTTAGGAAAGTCTGACAACCTGCTGGGTCTCATCCTCAGGAAAAACTAATGTTGGTGTCTCTTTCCTCAAGAGACTTGAGTCAATCCACTCTGGGAAAATCTGACTGCTGTTTATAGTATCTGAGGAGACCCTCCTCAAAAAAAAAATGGCTCCATATAGGTAGGGCAAGAAAACAAAAAACAAGAACTGAAAAATTCTAATCAGTTAAACAGAACCTATGCTAGAGGTCTAGAATAAGTTGAACTGAATGTCAAAGAACAGATAGAAAACAAACCCATCCAGCAAGAAAATCCTAGGTAAAAGAGTGAAAAACAACCTGCAGAATAAAATAATTAAGGAAATCAAATGCCAAGATGCCAGCAAAAAATAACAAGTCATAGTAGGAAAATTGAAGATATGTCCCAGTCAAAAGAACAAACCAACAATTCAAATGAGATACAGGAGTTGAAATGACTAATTCAGGATGTTTGAACAGACATGGAAAAATCTCATAAAAAATCAAGTCAATGGGTTGATGGAGGATATAAAGAAGACATTGGGTGAAAAAAAAAGAAGAAACAGAAAGTTTGAAAAAACAAATCACAAAATTTATGGGAATGAAAGGCACAACAGAAGAGATGAAAAAATAACAGAAACCTACAACAATAGATTTGAAGAGGCAGAAGAAAGGATTAGTGAACTAGAGGACTGGGTATCTGAAATCTAAAACACAAAAGAAAATATAGGGAAAAGAATAGAAAAATATGAGCAGGGTCTTAGGGAATTGAATGACAACATGAAGAGCATGAATACATGTGATGTGGGTGTCCCAGGAGGAGAAGAGAAGGGAAAGGGAGGGGAAAGACTAATGGAGGAAATTATCACTGAAAAGTTCCCATCTCTTATGAAAGACGTAAAATTATTGATCTAAGACCTAGGTTTGATTCCCAGTGCTTGCCCATGCAAAAAAAAAATTACTGATCCAAGAAGTACAGTGTACCCCAAACAGCATAGATCCAATAGACACACTCCAATACAGTTACTAATCAAATTATCAGATGTCAAAGAGAAAGAGAGAATTTTGAAAGAAGCTAGAGAAAAGCAATCTATCACATACAGGGAAGCCCCATAAGATTATGGTGGATTTCTGAGCAGAAACCATGGAGGTGAGAAAGGAGTGGTATGATATATTTAAGAGTCTAAAAGAGAAAAACTGCCAACCAAGAATTCTATATAGACACCGCTACCATAATATTTGGAGATTTAAATTCTCCACTGTTATCAATGGATAGAACATCTAGACAGAAGATCAGTAAAGAAACAGAGAATTTGAATAATGCACTACATGAATTAGGCTTAACATACATTTACAGAACCTTTTACCCCTCAACAGCAGGATACACATTTTTTCCGAGTGTTCATGGATCATTCTCAGGGATAGACCATATGCTGGGTCAAAAAGCAAGTCTCAATAAATTTAAAAAGATTGAAATCATACAAAACACTTTCTTGGATCAAAATGTAATGAAGATAGAAGTCAATAACAGGTAGAGGGCCAGAAAAATTCACTAACATGTGGAGGCTAAACAACACACTCTTAAATAACCAGTAGGTCAAGGAAGAAATTACAAGAGAAATCAGTAAATATCTCAAAGCAAATGAAAATGAAAACACAACATATCAAAACGTATGGGCTGCAGCAAAGACAGGAAAATTTATTACTTTAAAGCCTGTATTTAAAAAGAAGAAAGAGGAAAATTGAGGAATTAACTGTTCACTTGGAAAAACTACAAAAAGAATAGCAAACTAACCCCAAAGCAAACAAAAGGACAGAAATAACAAAGATTAGAGGAGAAATAAATGAAATTGAGAACATCAAAATAATCAAGAAAATCAACAAAACCAGAAGTTGTTTGTTTGGGGAAATCAATAAAATCAATTGGCCCTTAGCTAGGTTGACAAAAAAGAGAGAGAGAGAGAGAGAAGATGCAAATAAATAAAATCAAAAGTGGAAGAGGAGACATAACCACTGACCCTGCAGAAATAAAAGAGGCAAGGAAAGGTGCTATGAACAACTATATGCTAATAACTAGACAAGGTGGGTGAAGTGGACAACTTCCTAGAAAGGCATGAACAATCAGTATTGATTGGAGAAGAAATTGATGACGCCAACAAACCAATCACAGGTAAAGAGACTGAATCAGTCATCAAGAAGCTCCCCAAAAGCTTCAGGACCAGATGGCTTCACATGTGAATTCCAACAAGTATTTAAGAATGAACTACACCAATCCTGCTCAAGCTCTTCAAACAAATTGAAAAGGAGGGAAAGCTACCTATCTCATTCTATGAAGCTAACATTCTATGAAGCCTAATGCCAAAGCCAGACAAACATACTACAAGAAAAAAAATTACAGACCAATCTCTGTAATGAATATAGATACAAAAATTCTCAACAAAATATTTGCAAATCAAATCCAGCAGCACATTAAAAGAATTATACACCATAACCAAGTGGGATTTATTCCAGGTATGCAAGGCTGGTTCAACATAAGAAAATCAATTAATGTAATACACCATATCAGCAAATCAAAGCAGAAAAACCACATCATCATCTCGATTGATGCAGAAAAGGCATCTGACAAAATTCAACATCCTTTCTTGATGAAAACATTTCAAAGGATAGAAATAGAAGGGAACTTCCTCAACAAGATTAAGGGAATATATGAAAAATCCACAGCTAACATCATCCTCAATGGGGAGGGACTGAAAGCTTTTCCCTAAGATCAGGAACAAGACAAGGATGTCCACTATCACCACTGTTATTCAACATTGTGTTGGAAGGAAAAGAATTGGACAAGGAAAAGAAATAAAAGGCACCCAAATTGGAAATGAAGAAGTAACACTCTCACTGTTTGCAGATGACATGTATTATCATCAAAAATCCTGAAAATCCACAGCAAAGCTACTAGAGCCAACAAATGAGTACAGCAAAGTGGCAGGGTACAGCTCAACACTCAAAAATCAGTGATGTTTCTATACATTAGTAATGAGCAATCTAAGGAGGAAATCAAGGAAAAAATCCATTTACAATAGCAACCAAAAGAATAAACTATTTAGGAATAATTTTAACCAAGGATGCAAAATAACTCTACACAGAAAACTACAAGAAGTTGCTAAAAGAAATCAGGGAGGACCTGAATAAATGGAAGGGCATACCGTATTCACGGGTTGGAAGACTAAATATAATTAAGATGTCAATTCTACTCAAATTGATTTATAGATTCAATGCAATACCAATAAAAATCCAAAAAATTTACTTGCAGAAATAGAAAAACCAATAACCAAATTTATTTGGAAGGGCAGTTTGCTCCAAATACAAAAAATATCTTGAGAAAGAAAAGTGAAGTGGGAGGTCTCATACTACCTGACTTTAAAGCATATTATGAAGCCACAGTGGTGAAAATGGCATGGTACTGGCATAAAGATAGATATACTGACCAATGGAATCAAATAGAGTGTTCATATATAGACCCTCTCATCTATGGACAATTGAACTTTGATAAAGCAGTCAAGCCAACTCACCTGGGACAGAGTCGTCCCTTCAATAAATGGTGATTGGAGAATTGAATATCCATATGCAAAAGAATGAAAGAGGATCCATATCTCACACCTTATACAAAAATTAACTCAAAATGGATCAAAAATCTAAACATTAGAGCTAAGGCCATAAAACTTTTAGAAGAATGTGTAGGGAAATATCTTATAAAACTTGTAATAGGAGGCGATTTCCTAGATCTTACACCCAAAGCATGAACACTGAAGAAAGAAATAGATAAATGGGAACTCCTCAAAATTAAACACTTTTGTGCATCAAAGAACTTTGTCAAGAAAGTAAAAAGGTAGCCTACACAATGGGAGACAATATTTGGAAACCACGCATCAGATAAACATCTAGTATCTAGAATATATAAAGAGATTCTTCAACTCAACAACAAAAAGACAGACAACCCAATTAAAAATAGGCAAAAAATAAGTAAAATAATGGGCAAAAGACATGAACAGACATTTCTCAGAAGAGGAAATACAAATGGCTATAAGGCACATGAAAAGATATTCAACTTCACTGGCTGTTAGGGAAATGCAAATCAAAATCACAATGAGATATCATCTCACACCTACTAGAATGGCCATTATCAAAAAAAAACAGAAAACATCAAGTGCTGGAGACGATGTAGGGAAAGAGGCACACTTATTCACTGATGGTGAGAATGCAAAATGGTACAACTGCTGTGGAAGGCAGTTTGGCGGCTCCTCAGGAAGCTAAGTACAGAATTGCCATATGACCTGGCAATACCATTGCTAGGTATCTACTCAGAGGACATGAAGGCAAGGACACAAACGGACATTTGCACACCAATGTTTATGGCAGCATTATTTACAATTGCCAAGAGATGGAAACAGCAAAATGTCCATCAACAGACGAGTGACTAAACAAACTGTGGCTAAACAAACTGTGGCATATACATATGATGGAATATTATGCAGCTGTAAGACAGAATAAAGTTATGAAGTATGTAACAACATGAGGACATGTCCTTGAGGACCTTATGCTGAGTGAGATTAGCCAGAAACAAAAGGACAAATACTGTATGGTCTCACTGATATGAACTAACATTAAGGTGTGAACTTGGAGAATTTTAGTTAAGAACGTAGGTTATTAGGAGATAGAAATAAGATAGATGTATGGTATGTATGAGTTTTTTCTTTTATTCTTTTTCTGGAGTGGTGTGAATGTTCTAAAAAATGACCATGGGGATGAGTATAGAACTATGTGATGATATTGTGAGCCACTGATGGTACATCATGTAGGGAATGTTTCTATGTTAAGATTTATCAATAAAAATATTTTTTAAAATGAAGTAAATCTAAATGTAGTGACTCATAAATGAGTCCACAATCAAAGAATTACATGTGAGGTATGGGTCCATGTAAATTTTCTCCCAGTGTATATTCATGTATATTTATTTGCACATCAAAAAGTATGTTATCATGGGCCCTCAGGAGGTGGGACTGGAATGATGAGAAACTTCATTTTTTATAGCAAACATTTTTGTATTGTTTGATCTGATGTAACATGCATGGGACCTAGATTACTTTTATATTTTAAATTATTTTTAAATACTAATTCCTGCTTTATGATGATGAATATTATTCCTTCAGGGACCTGGGGTGCCTTGATACAATGTGTCACATTATCAGATGTACCAAATGCATATTCCATGAGGTCTGTGCTAGTCTGCTAGCTGCCAGAATGCAACACACCAGAGACGGATTGGCTTTTAATAAAAGGGGATTTATTTCATTAATTCTTCAGAGGAAAGGCAGCTAACTTTCAACTGAGGTTCTTTCTTATGTGGGAAGGCACATGATGGTCTCTGCTGGCCTTCTCTCCATGCCCCTGGGTTCCAACAACTTTCCCCAGGGTGATTCCTTTCTGCATCTCCAAAGGCCTGGGCTGAGCTGTGAGTGTTGAGATGAGGTATGCTGAGCTGCTTGGGCTGTGCTACATTGAGTCTCTCATTTAAGCACCAGCCAGTTAAATCAAACATCATTCATTGCAGCAGGCACACCTCCTAGCCGACTGCAGATGTAATCAGCAACAGATGAGGTTCACGTACCATTGGCTCATGTCCACAGCAACAGAACTAGGTGCCTTCACCTGGCCAAGCTGACACCTGAACCCAACCACCACACGGTCCATGCAGGGAGCTTCTTCAAGATCCCAGACTCTCAAATCCCAGAGACCTCCTGTTGTCACTCAGCCGGGGGCTTCGCCTTCCTCCCCCAGGGCCCGTGCAGCCAGGGTCGCTGCCCCCCCACCCCCACCCCCTGCACTGGGACTGGTCTGTACCGAACAGAGACCAGGCGCTTACACACGTGCGAGAACACACAGGTGCACATGTGCACGGAGTTACGGGAAAACGAAGAGGACAGCTACAAAAATGTCTCACAAAGACAGCCCTACCCTGCCAGCCTGAGACAGGGATCTCAGGGCACAAAAATGAAGCTGGTTTCTGGAAAATGGGGAGGGTGCAGTTCCTTCCACACCGCTGCTTGAGCTGCGTCACCACCGCCTTCACACGCCTGGGCCCGGGAGGCACTGAAGGCTTAGCATTTCCTTCTCTTTGATGCTAAGAGAAAAGTCTCCTCTCTTCTTTTGTCAGATAAAGCCTTCGCAGAAGCCGTGAAATTCAGCCAGCGAGTTGTGTCTTTGTCTCCTGTTCTGTAAGGGAATTAGGAGTTCTCGGTCTGCTTCTAAGCAGTCTTCCTTTAATGGAAAGATTGAAAGGCGGAAAAGAAGGCACTGGGCTCAGAGTTTAGGAGTGATTTTGCTAAGTAAACCTGCAGATAGTGACTGAGATTTCTATTCCAGTTTTTTAAACAGTTTTTAAAGCAATTTCAAAGTAGAAGAAACCACAGGGGAAATTCAACCCCATTCCAAGGAAAATCCGTCTCCTGGGCACCCGCCTTCCCCCGCGGGCAGCCGGGCTGCTGGTGGGTGAGCAGTGCCAGCCAGGCCCCTCCTCCTTCCCTGCTTGGCTGTTCCCTGAAAAAACCCAAGTGAAGGAACTGTTGGCTGAATTTATTCATTCCACACATATTTCACTGAGCTTTGTTCCAAAGCTAGAAATAAAGCAAACATTTTGAAATAAAACAAATATTTTGAAAGCCAGTTAATTATATTTCAAAGAACTTTTATAGGAGAATGGTCAGGACTCTGTTAAATAGGGTTTATAATAACTACTTCAGAAGTTGTCATGAGCGTTAAATGAAATTCGAGTCACCCCAGTTCCTGGCATGTAGTGTTAGTTACTACGTTAAGCTAAACTCGCCTCTCTTCTATCCAAGCAAAACTTCTAACAAGGCAAAACCATTTGGCATAACATGAAAAATCTCCTTTCAGTTTGACATGAATCGATTTATCAATACTTTTTGGACAAGTTCCTTTAATCATTTAAAATGTTCTTTGCCTTACACGCTCCTCTGATCACGGCAGCCTTCGTGGGTATCCACTGATGCACGAGGATTTGTTGATCCTGATATGGTGCCAAAATAATCACTGTTAAGTAATGATTTCCCCTCAAATACCATTTTAAAAATGCTTACACAACTGTTAAGTATCTGGGATCATTTGTGTATATTATTATGTCTTCCTTTTAAAAGGGATTTTCTTGGTTATAAATGATCATTATTTTTAAATATTTAAAATTTACTAGATATTTTATAAATACATGTGAAAGAGAAATATATAGTTTATCTTAATTATCATCATCTCAGAGGGAAAAAACAACTGGCAACATTTTGGTATATTTTCAGGCTTTTATGCAAATGTTCCATACATTTTTAAGTGGTTTATTTTTCTCTAATTGTGATAGCTATTTCTAGAAAATACTAAAAAGTATTTTACTTCACAGCGCAGGCAAATATATTTCCTACTTTTATTTTACCTTGACAGTTGTTTTTTTTTTTTTTTTGGTATCCTCCAGGGTCACATTTCATTCTTTTTCCATTTAACTATTCTGTTATTGCAGCACCATTTGTTGAATTTCTGTTCGTTTGTTTTTTCGGAAATGCATGGACCAGGAATCAAACCCGGGTCTCTGGCATGGCAGGCGAGAATTCTGTCGCTGCACCACCATTGCACCGCCCCGTATCTTGACATGTCAACATATGCATTAAAGTGTTTTTCCTACAGTAATGACCACTGTAACTATTACACGGTACACACTATAATTTACTTAATAATTTCCCTACTGATGAACAGTCAGGGTCTTCCAAATTTTCATGATTTTGACAATATGCAATGACTCTCTCTGAGCATAGAAGGTTTCTGCTTGTTTTTCAAGTCATAATATTTTCTTTGGATAGTTTCCTCGAAATGGATTACTGGTATTATCTTAAATAAAACACATCGATTGCCAAATTGCTTTCCAGAAAGGTCATATCATTTTAAACGCCCACAATTTGCCTTTCTATGTGTTCATAAAATATCATTAATCTGTAGTTTTTGGAATGCACATTTCTTGGTAAATAGGGATGTTTTCCCATCTCTAGGCTGATCCTATGTTCTCAAAAAGGTTTGTGATGTTTAGGTAATCACAGCTGTAAGTTATTTAATTTCATCCAAGTCTGGAGATAAATCCTTTAGGCCAGCGCTTCTAAAATATGAATCACCTAGGGATCTTGTTAAGGTACAGATTCTAATTTAGAAGTTCTAGGGTGAGACTCAAGAGTCTCTGCTTCTAACAAACTTGCAGGGATGTGCATGTGCTGTCTCCAGAATGTGCTGCGGGGAAAAGAAAGTAGTCAGATGCCCAGTTACTTCTCATCGCATCCTGGGCTTCACTTCCTTCCTGAGTAGATTTGTCTCACTTTTTTGAAATGTATTCCTCTTGATAGAAAAGATGGATGGAAGGAAGGAAGGAAGCGAGGGGAGAGGAGGGGTGGGGAGGGGAGGGGAGGGGAAGGGAGGGGTAGGGAGGGCCACAAAGAAAGAAAGGAGTTGAGAAAAGCTGCTTTCTGACTGCTATATGCCAAAATTAAGTCACAGGATCCAGGACACCTCCCTTTCTCCATGTCTTTTTATTGCTTTATATCCTTAGTGTTATACAGACATCAGCTCACAATAGGATAATATCTATTTTTGGGGGGTGGGGGTGCATGGTCTGGGAAATATAAGATAATATCTTACTAAATGAATTCCCTTCTGTCTCCCTTTTCTCATCCTTGACTGTGTCCCTCCTTCTTCCATTTGTCAGTGTACTTAAAAATTCCAAATACATCAGCCAGCATACTCAATCATGGTGGTTTTTTAATGCCCTCATCTCTCTTCCTCGTGAAAATTATGTCATCAGAACTTAGCTTTGTGGAATCCCCCAAGCTTCTCAAGATACAGTCTCTTTTCCACTCTCACCATGTCCTCTTGTCTTCCAGCTCATTCTGAGCTTTTAGGCAAAGTCTGGCAGAATATATATTTTTACAATCACATTTTCCCTTCCTTGACTATCTTGACCCCTAAGATGGCATAGCCATCTCCCCTAAGGTTTCTATTGCTTACTGTAGGCCCTCAACTAATGCTTCCCTATTGGAAGTGGTCAAAATTGAGATGAAATGTTAAACGTGAAGGAGCTTGCTTTGCAAAATGTAAGGCACTTAATGTATTATTCCCTGCTAGAGAGTGAGTCATTCCCTCTGTTACTTCCTCAGTCCTGAAATACTCAGCAAAGCAAGTGAAAATATGTCAGTCTACCTTCACAGGACCGAGACTTCCAGTTGCCAAACAGTCGGCACCCCTCCCTGCGCCACGTCTGGCCTCCACTCCAGATCTGAGAACCGTCAGAAGGCATACATCCGTGCCGGGAAGTCACTTTCAACTCTCCCATGCATCTTTTTCTAAATACTCCTTATTTTAATTACAGCTGCGTATGTTGTATTTTGCTTTTTACTTGTGCATGTCATATGCACTTGACATATATATATATATATTTTCCAAGTATATTTTAATGGCTCTATTATATTCCATCAAGTTGGTATTCCATAATTTACATAAACATTTCCTATTGCAGGAAACTTGCCTTGCTCCCGATTATTTTTGATAAACAATAGTGATTTGTATAATCATTAATATTGTTTTTCCATAGCTTACATTGTGTTCCCTTAATATAGATTTATAGATGTGATTATTGATAAATAAATTGCTATGATGTTTTAAAGAAATGATTTGGCAATACAGTTAAAAGATAAATGTACCTTTGACTAAAAAAAAATGCTTTTAGAAAAATATTCTCTAAGATAAATGTTAGTGCTGTAAAATTGTTAGATCATGTTATGTGTGTATTCAAAAACGGAATGGAGGGCTATGTCCCAATTGCAATGGCAGAGTGAGACACTTCAGGGCTCCATCCCCCACAGCTTTGAACAACCAGCAAGAACTGGCAGAAACACCTTTCTCAAAGCTCCAGGAAACAGGTAAAGGATTACAGTAACTGGGTGACTGATGAATCAAGGAAAAGGCTATTGAAAGTGGTGGAAACTGGCTAGCTGACCACACCTGGCCTCTCACTGGCTCATGCTCTCAGGCAGACACCTGCTCAAGCTCCGAAGGGAGCAGAGAAACTTTGGGTATGTGCTGGAAGCAGGTAGACCTGGCCCCACCTATCTGCTCATGACCTGAGGTCCTCTCTGCCCCAGAGCTCATCTGCCTGGAGAAGGCAGCTTGCAGGACTCTCCTACAGAAGACGGGAGAGCCAACAAGTGGCTGCCTAGGATTGCTGGGACCCAGGGCAGTGCCAGAGCTTAAGGAGAGTGTTTTCTAGGCAAGAGGGGACATCTGTAACATGTAAACAGAGGAAATTCTAGGGCTACAAGTGCATGCGAGCAAGATAAGACCCGTGAACAAAAAAGGATCAGGGAGGCCCCTATACTTTGGCCTGGAGCCATTCTTTAAACTCATTCTATAGATAAGCTCTGAAAGAGAGCAAAGATCAACCTGTAAAGACTGGGAAAGGGGCTTTCTTTTTTCTGCTTGTTTTTTGTTAGGTCTAAAATTCAAAGAAAGCTCTATCCTAACACTAGCTGGATAATAGGCTTAAAAAACAGATGCCTCAGAGTCTCAATTTCAGTGGCAACATATTAAAGTATTAAAATGTCCAGGTTTCAACAAAAGATGACAAAACATACAAAGAAGCAAGAAGTGATGGCCCAGACAAAGGAGAAACCAAAAAGGAGGACCAGACCTGAGACATACCAGACGAAGACTTTTTCAGAAAATGGTCCTAAGTGTACTCAGAGAGCTAAAGGAAAACATGGATAAAGTATCAAGGGAAATCATGGGAACGACAGATGAACACAGAGCATCAACAGAGAGATGGAAATTATGAAACTGAAACCAAACAGAGCTGAAGGCCACAGTAACAGAAATTCAAAATGTTCTGGAGGAGTTCAACAGCAGATTGGAGCTGGTAGAAAAAAGAATCAGTGAGCTTGATGTAAGACAATTGAAATCATTCTGTCTAAGGAGAAGGAAGAAAGTATGAACAAAAGTGAAGAGAATGTGAGGAGCCTTGGGATACCAGCAGCCAATATACTCATTGTAGGAGTCCCAGAGGAGAAGAAAGAGAGAAAGGGGCAGAGAGAATGTTCAAAGATATCACAGCTGGAACCTTCCCCAAGGTCACAGAAGACATGTATGTGCATATCCAGGACACTCAAGGAACCCAAACAAGATTAATCCAATAGATCCACACCACACCAATAAACTAAACTGTCAAATGCCAAAGATACAGAGAAATTCTGAGAGTTACAAGAGAGAAGCAAGACACACATACAAGGGGGCCTCGGTAAGGGTAAGTGTTGCTTTCTCATGGGAAGTCATGGAGGCAAGAAGGCAGTGGAGGACATATTTAAAGGCTGAAATGGAAAAAAACCTGCTAACTAAGAATTCCATATCCTGCCACACGACCTCTCAAAAATGAGGGAGAGATTAAGACGTCCCCAGATCGTCAACAGCTGAGGGTGTTTACCACCATTACACTGCCCTCTCAAGAGACGCTAAAGAGAGCTCCATGGGCTAAAAAGAAAGGACAACAGACAACAGATCAAAGATGCACCTGGAAATAAAGACCTACGGCAAAGGTAACGTGGATAATTATAAATGCCTGTATCTGGGGCTTGCAACTGCACTTTTTACTGTGTACAGGATCTAAAAGGCAAATGCATAAAATGTAATGATACATCAGTGGTTTGGGACTCATAATGTATACATATGCAATTTGTGACAAGAACTCCATAAAGTGGGGATTCAGAGGAGAATAGGACCTAGTTTGTACACTATTGAAGTTAAGTTGGTCTCAGAATAAACAACATTGTTAACAGATTTAGGGTGTTAAATTTAGGCATTACAAAGAAGATAGTGGGCAAGATGTAAGCTCCTGGAGACAGATATTAGAAGGCAGGCTGCCAGGGGCAGGGGATGGGGACAGGAACAGGGAGTTAGTGCAAAATGGGCGTAGGGTTTCTGTTTGGGCAGATGGGAAGTTCACGTTAGAAAGAGGTGAGGGCAGTACAGTGTGGTGACAGTGGTTTTCCCCACTCAATTGTGCCACTGGGAGTGGTTGAGGTGGGAAGTTTGTGTTGTATATATGTTCCCGTAATAAAAATAAAAGAGCAACTAAAGAGACAAGGACAACTAATTGCCAAAGATGATCCTGGACCAGATCTACTAAGGGAGGAGAAAAGGATCAAAAGGACATTATTGGGACATATGAAACAATTGGAATGCAGGCTGCAAGCTTTATATCAATGTTAGATTTCTTGAACTCTGTGACTGCACTTGAGGTGGCTGCATAAGTGATATCCTTGTTTGTGAGAAATGTACATGGTGGTACTATGTGTTCAGGAGCATGATGGATACAGCCCACACTCAGGTGTTCAGAAAATCAATTGATAATTAGACGGACAGACAGACAGACAGATAGATAGGATTGGTAAACTGATGGATAGAAGGAGAAGGCAATTGTGGCAGTGTTAAAACTGGTGGATCTGCAAATTGGGGTATGGAGGGCTAGGGTTAGGGGATGTGCTCCATTTGGGGTTTCTATTATCTTTGTAATTGGCCTGCATGCCTGAAAGTATTTCAAAATAAAACATTTCTTAAAAAACTGAGTGGATGTTACAAATTATTTTGTAAACAGTTTCAAAACTGTTTTCCAAAGAAAATAACTAACAATGCCTTAACAATGCCTGCAAGTTAGAGAGAAGCTCTCATCATCATCTGATATTGCTGGTTTATAATATTCTTTCTAATTTAATGGGCACAAATCAAAATGGTACCTTGGTTTAATATCCACACCTATGTTTGTCAGCCAGTTTGTGCATTTTTAAAAATTTGTTTACTAATTATATTTCTTAATTTGTGATCTCCTTCTTTTTCTGCCTACTTGTCTTTGTTATTGAATCCCAGTATTATATGAAGAGATGCAGATTTAATGAATAATAGTAACCCTTTAATTATCTCCTCTATTCTTAATGTTATGCTTTGTGTTTCCACACCTGTATAAAAAGGTGTGACTTTTTTCAGCCACATACAGTGCTAGATATTTATCACTTCTAACAGGTCTGTTTCTTCAGAAAGACTAAAAACTTCTCTTGTCGTACTTGTGGTGGGAACACTGTCCTTCAGGACCAAACTCCTGCGGGCTTATATTTAATTCTTCGTGAGTCATTCCAGCCCTTACAGGCTGTGCTTCTAGACTCTTCCTACACACCTTAGAAATTACTTCAAAGCACTGGGAAGAGAGCTGCAGAGCCAATTTGTGGATATTGATGTGCAAATCACATGAAATTGTGTCACATATCGGGATTTTTTTAAGAACCCTAAAAAATAGGCGCACAAAAGCAGCCCTGGGGTTTTTGTGAAGCCACAGCACTCAGCCTGCTTTTAGAAGCTGCGTCAGTCCTCTATAACAGAGGCAAGAAAAGCATTGTGCATTTCAGGGATTTGTTTTGGCTCTAAAACATTTATATAATGGTTGATTTGTAATGAACTAGCATAGAATTTTATATGAATAGCTGGTGCGTGGATTTATTAGCAACATGGCGCATTTATGCATCCAGAGACTCTTGAAGTATGAATGGTTTAAGTAAACTGGTCACACGAGGCAAATTGCTTATTTCAGATCCAGCATCAATGAAGTTCTAGTGATTAAGGCGATTGGCTTTGGATCTCTGCAGATAACTTTGCAGCCTGAGGAGCTGTGAGTGGACAATTCCCTTCTTAATCCCTCAGCGAATGGTAGTTCTCTGCTGTTCTGT
Organism: Myrmecophaga tridactyla; assembly: GCA_004026745.1. Classification (NCBI taxonomy): domain Eukaryota; kingdom Metazoa; phylum Chordata; class Mammalia; order Pilosa; family Myrmecophagidae; genus Myrmecophaga; species Myrmecophaga tridactyla. The sequence goes on along the minus strand of PVIY010006385.1, from coordinate 19,200 downwards.
CTGAGGATGGTTGGGAGTGGAGTGGGAGACAGAACAGACAGCTGGATGATGTCTCAGATTATTAAATTACACAGTCACTACCCATGCCTAGGCTAGGAAGGAAAAGTCATGTTGTAAGGGTGGGCTGGGGCTGCAGAGACAAATTCTAAGGTCGTACTTATAACAGTGAATTGAAGGGTTGGAAAATGAAAAACACACTGATAACCTCCTGAAAAATATCAAATGGTTCTCAACGAGGGGCATGGGTGATTTTTCTTCCAGGGGATATTGGCAATCTCTGGACATATTTTTGGGTGTCCCAAATGGGGGCAGAGGCCAGAGATGCTGCTAAACATCCTATAGTAGCCAGACAGCTCCCAAACCAAACAGTGTCCAGTCTAAAATAGAAAGTGCTGAGGCTGAGGAATCCTGAATTAAAGAGAAAGTTTTCAACTAGGAATATGTGCAATTCGTCTACATTCTTTTGTTTTTACTGATTTGGTCATAGGGAAAAAAACCAGTAGAGAAAATATAATTGCTGCTTATCAAACTTGTCTTATTTGCTTATTAATTCCTGGGACGTGGAAACCATATCCTTGAAAACTGTGCCCAGATTCAGAGCTCGCTAATTCTTTAAGCAAACAGTGCTTACTCTGTGCTGCGGCAGACAAAGTCATCAGGTAACAGTGCGTTTACATGGAATAATAATAAAACGTTACGATTGCCTGGACACCACACAGGACAAAGTGGAATGCAGCCATTATGGAGTTGATGTGATTAATATGGATAATAAGCAAGACACATCATTCCCTAGTGGAACATTTGTTCTGAATTATCTGGGTTGACTGTCCACTCTTATTACGGGAGCTGAAAGGAGCGAAATCTTCCTTTGTGCAGCACAGACAGGGATGAGATGGTGCAGAATCTCAGGGCACGGGCAGGAGAAAGGATTAACGAGGTATGTTATTGCTCTCAGCTAAGAATGTATTTTAAAATAAGGGAAATACAAATGAAGGTGCAAACAAGACCAAATACTCCATTTCTCATTTTGGTGTGCTTTCTGAAGATATTCTGCAAATTGGCAATTAGTTTCCCCAAGTTCTTCTCCTTCTCAGTTGCAGCAGTTCCTTTAAATTATGGAACAAGGATGGAGCGTGTGTGGAGTTAGCAGGGAGAGGGTACTTTTGCTGCTGTGCTCTGACGCCTTGTTTATGTGGTGAGAGCAGGCTTCCTCCCACAGCTGCTTTCAGTTTTTTGATTGTTTATCACCATTAGTTGTTATCAATTTATTGGTTGACTGGATAGGAGAAAGGGACTATTTTGTAAGTTTGGCAGATAGTTGTGAATAAATTTGATGATACTTAATTGCAAGGATATTTCACACCTTTAACACTTTAAAAATATAATTGTCCGTAGGGAGGTACAACTATGGCTCAGTGGCAGAGTTCTCGCCTGCCATGCTGGAGACCCAGGTTTGGTTCCCGGGGCCTGCCCGTGCAAAATATATATATATATATATATAAATGTCCCCAGAAAATTTATCTTTGGCACGTGTGATACAGTCAAGAATTGTTCCTTTCACTTGGTAACCATTTGCCTTCCTTTCAGTAAGATCCATTCCCCAATTCACCTTAAATAAAAATGCAGGTGAAAAGCTTGGGGTCACGGTGGCACTGTCCACTCTATCCACTGAGCTGATGCTCCAAACCCACAGCTCTGACAGATAAATAGAAAAATCGGAGATCAAAAATATGCACAGGCTCACAAGCAAGACAGACATCTCCAGGAAGCAGAAACTGCATGGATGTGCTCACCGGGAAGCTGCAGATACCCGCAGCCGTGCCCTGGAGCAGAAGGAAGGGAGGTGGCCGGGGGTCCCGCCTGCCGCGAAGAGGTCGTGCTCCCCATCCGGTGGGAAGCCGGGGCCCGGGGTCAGCACTCGTAGTCCTGAAACCAGAGTAATTAAGTCCTGCTAAACTGCCTCCCCGGGCTCCAGCTTTACAGGAAGCCGAGGAACCGAGGAGGGGGCCGGAGCAGGCCGAGGCTCCTGACCCATGGCCGAAGCCCACCCATCGCCACCTCAGCCCCTCCCTCGTGTCACAGCGCACGACCCCAGGCCATCGTTGCGGAGAGTTTTTCCAGATGAGGAGCCCCGAATGCAGGGTGGCAGCCATGCAAACACTTCTAGGCAGGGAAGGGTGAGCTCACACGTGTGGTGTGCATGGCAGGGGAGTGAGGCTGGGGAGGGGGGACACCAAGGGGCCAGAGGAGAGGAGAGAGAGACAGACACAGGTAAGGGAGAGGGGGAGAGAGGGGGGGCGGAGAGAGAGAGAGCACAAACAGGTATCTTCCATGCAACATAAGTGTATAGAGCAAAGTTCCAAAATATGTGAAAAACTCTAATAATAAGGAAAACTAACAAGAAAAGAGATCAGAATGTGAATTCACTACAGACAATGTTAGGCATTTTTAGGATGTTTAAAGAGAAAATAAAGGATATAAAACTTCTATTTGGAATTGGACTTTTTATTTTGAACTAAGTGCAGATTTTCATGCTGCTGTAAGAAGACCTCCAGAAGGACCCAGGCGCGCTGTGCCCAGTGTCGCTCCGCACCACGGCAGAAGGAGGGCAGTGCCAAGGTACAGCCAGGGGACTGCCAGGCCGCACTCCAGGAAAAGATCCTCCCGCCCCCACAAGGCTCCCTCCGGTGATTTTTAAAGCGGCACCTGCTACCCGGGTGCTTGTCCTCGTCCCTAACCCTGGCGAGCACTAATCTGCTCTCACCTGTACAGATGTGTCAGCTCCAGAATGTTCTATAACTGGAATGTGTAATATGTAGCCTTTGGGGTTGGCTTTTCCACTCAGCATGACTGTCAGGAGAGTCACCCTGGATGCCATGTGCACCGATGGCACAGGCTTCTTTATCGCTGTGGATTCTCCGTGATACGACGTCCACAGCTTGTTTAACCGTTCACCTGCTGCAGATCATCTAGGTTGTTTCCAGTTCGGGGATATCACAAATAAAGCTGCTATTAAGATTGACAGACTGGTTTTTTGATGAGCAAAATTTTTTTTTTTTTTTTTTTTTTTTTTTTTACATGGGCAGGCACCGGGAATCGAACCCGGGTCCTCCGGCATGGCAGGCAAGCGTTCTTGCCGCTGAGCCACTGTGGCCCGCCCGGATGAGCAAAAATTTTCATTCCTCAGGGATAAATGCTCAAAATACAACTGCTGGGTCATTTGGTAGTTGCATTTTTAAAAAAAAACTGACAAACTGCTTTCCAGCCAGAGGGGCTGGACCACGTTACCTTCCCACCGGCAAGGTTTGAGTGACCTGGTCTCTCTACAGCCTCACCAGCATTTAGTGCTGTCGCTATTTTTTTTTTCACATGGGCAGGCACCAGGAATTGGACCCAGGTCTCCAGCATGGCGGCAAGAACTCTGCCTGCTGAGCCACCATGGCCCGCCCTCTAGCTGTCGCCATTTTTAAATTCACGTTCCGACTGGTGTGCAGTGCTTTCTCATTGTAGTATGGATGTGCATTTCCCTTGCGACTAATGACATTGAGTCCTTCCATGTGCTTGTTGCCACCTGCGCTTCGTCTTCAGCGAGATGCGTGTTCGTGTCTCCTGCTAGTTTCCTATTTGGGTTGTTTTGTCATCGTGGAGGTTTGAGAGTCCTTCCAGTTTCCTAGATAGCAGAGCTTTGCTGGAGTTGCCGTTTGCAAATATTTCTCCAGCTCTGTAGCTTGCCTTTTCATCCTCTTCACATGGTTTTATTTGGATGAAGTCCAATGTATCCAGTTTTTAATGGCTTTGCTTTTGGTGTCAAGTGCAAGAATGCTTTACCAAGACCAAGATCTTGCAGATTTTCCTCCTCTGTTTTCTCAAAGCAGTTCATCGTTTTTTACTTCATGTTCAAGTCCATGATCCATTTTGAGGTGTTTTTTTTTTGGCATGGGCAGGCACCGGGAAACAAACCTGGGTCTCTGGCATGGCAGGCGAGAATTCTGCCACTGAGCCACTGTCACACTGCCCTTGAGTTCACTTTTGTATAAAGTTTGAGATTTGGCATATGGTTCATTTTATCGCTGCAACACCATTTGTAGGAGGCTATCTTCCCTGCATTGAATAGCTGTGGCGCTTTGTCTAAAATCAGCTGGGCATTTCTGTGTGGGTCTGTCCCTGGGTTCTCTGTTCTTTCCCACTGGTCTAGCTTACTGTTTCTCCCAATATCTGCAGTCTTGTCTAGTTCAGTTAAACCGATGCCTCTCATTTTGTTCTTTCTCAAAAGTACTTTCACTATTCTAGTTCCTTTCCCTTTTCATATAAATGTTAGAGTAATTCTTGCATATTGTATTAAAAATCTTACTGAAATTTCAGTGGGAATTGCATTTAACTTGCGTATCAATTTGAGAATTGTCATTGTTCCCATGTTCATTTTAGACATGGGTACCGCATTCTTCCATTTATTTGCCTCTTCGTTGCTCTCTTTCATCAGCATTATGCAGTTTTCAGCATAAGTCCTTAACTGTCTTGTTAGATTCGTACCTAAGAATTTCATTCTCTAAGTGACTGTAAATGGTATTGTATTTTAAATTTTGGTGTCTGCATATTCATTGCAAGTATATTGAAATTAGTAGGGTTTTGTACAGTTATCTTGTATCTTGTGACTTTCCTAGATCAAAAGGGAGTTAATAGAATCTATAATATTTAATTTCTTTAAACAAAACCCTGGTGCAAATGTGGAACAGTATTAAGATTTGATCTAGTTGGTAGATGGGCTTGCATTATTCCTTCAGAAGGTGCTCACCCATGTGGGGCAAGTTGGTCCATTCTGAGCATGTGATTAAAACATCAAAAAGGAAGGCTAGAGGAGGGAATGTTAAAAAAGGCCTTGTGCACGTGGGGTGAGTCTAAGGAGGGAAGAGACGCGTTACTTTTTGTTGACTCTCCTACATTCCCATTGTCAGGCGCGTGTTCACTGCTGAACAAATGATTGGAGAGTGAATGAAGTTGAGGCACCATTTAGGTGGTTATGGGTTAGGAAATCTCCCCTGCTCAAATAAACGCACTCTCGGTATGGTAAAGCCTTTGTTAGAAACAGAACTATTGGGAAAATTAGTTATTCTATTAATCTGACTCATGCTATCTGATATAGAATATTTTGCCTTATCATGCATTTTGTCTAAAGTTCCCATAAGAACATTAGTATGAGAAGTGAAAAGCAACAGGTCACCTTTGCTGCAATTATTAAAGTATTAAGAAAACCCCCACAGGACCCCAATTCTAAGCGAACATCTCCTTATCAGATTAACATGAACCCTGGTGACTTGTAACTCTCTCAGAACTGATTTTGCAAGCTTAAGCAGCTAAATGAACCTTGAGATGACAAAATTCAATTTGAATTCATGCCAATAGGATGCCCTTGTTAAAGAATCATCTTGCCTATATTGGCAAGAGTAATAGCTCATTAATTATGGCCTGCGATCTGCCTGCTGAAACTTGTTAGATGGCTGCTCTTCCCGTCCCCTCCCAGCCCCTCCCCCACTCCCACCACCGCTTTCCTATCACAGCGAGGGAGTGTGCGGACTCTGAATATAATGAAGATGTTACTGTCTTTGTCCACGCTCTTATATATGGCATCTTTGTAAACGACAAATGGAGTTATATAATGCAAGAACAAAACTCTGTACTATTAGATAAGGTACTCATTTAACATATGACATGCATTTATTTTGTGCCAACAAATGGCCAGGTGCTGGAAATATGAAACTGGTCTCTGCTTTCAAACACATAATCTAGTTAAGCAACAGTTACATGCAGCCTGCAAATACTCTAATTGGAAAATGAAAACTGGGTGTTCCCAAAGCATAGAAAAGGGACACCTAGCTCAGACGAGGTGTTGAGAAGGGAGGGTACTAGGGACGATTCCAGGAGAAAGGGATGCCTTCCTTGAGTCCTAAATCAGTTAACCTGATAAGAGTGTCCAGGAACTAGGGAGTTGAGATAGTAGAGGCAAGAGATATATATAAATAAATTTAATTAAGGAAGTATGTTGCTACGTGTATATGCCATTTATGTTAAGATTTCTATATATGAATGAGCCATTGGCCACTATATACAGTTACTGTGTTAGAAATTAACAGTATATACCATATTTGGAAGGAGAAATACTTGCTATCAGTTCTGCCACCGGTAGAATGCACCTGATGTCTTACACGTGGAAACCTCTTTTAGGAGGCTATTTCCAAACTTTCTCAGGTAGTCCATTGTAACTCTTAAATCTTTATTACTCAGGATGTTTTTTCTTATACCAAAGTTTATAAACAAAGGAAAATCTTAAGACTTAAACAGCACCCCTTTCCCCCGATAAAATGCCTTAGACTTTTCTGATGTGTTGAGTTAGTTTTAACATGTGGAAACATTTGGAGGGTCGTACAGTACTTGAGAAGAGGTCATATGTTCATGAAAAAAATAGCTAGAAGATTGATCAGGTGAAGCTAGGACTCTAACTGAAGTCCTAGCCATATTCATTGCATTTGTTGGTTTTTCTTTCTAAAATGACTCTAAAAAATGCAAATGTGCCATCATATTAGTGATTATAAAAAAGTGAGGAGACACTGAGTGTGGTAGTTAGATTCAGTTGTCAGCTTGGCCAGGTGAAGTTGCCTAGTTCTATTGCTGTGGACATGAGCCAATGATACGTGAACCTCACCTGTTGCTGATTACATCTGCAGTCGGCTAGGAGGTGTGCCTGCTGCAATGAGTGACGTTTGACTTAATTGGCTGGTGCTTAAATGAGAGAGCTCAATGCAGCACAGCCTAAGCAGCTCAGCATTCCTCATCTCAGCACTCGCAGCTCAGCCCAGGCCTTTGGAGATGCAGAAAGGAATCACCCCAGGGAAAGTTGTTGGAACCCAGAGGCTGGAGAGAAGGCCAGCAGAGATGACCCTGTGCCTTCCCACATAAGAAAGAACCGCAGTTGAAAGTTACCTGCCCTTCCTCTGAAGAACTAACAAAATAAATCCCCTTTTATTAAAAGCCAATCCGTCTCTGGTGTGTTGCATTCTGGCAACTATTGGGCAGGTGAAGCTATGACTCTGCTGAAGTCCTAACCATATTCATTGCATTTGTTGGTTTTTCTTTCCAAAATGACTCTAAGAAATGCAAATGTGCCATCATATTAGTGATTATAAAAAAGTGAGGAGACACTGATATATCCGGATTTCAGTTGTTATTTTGATCTTGCTTTGAACTAGTCTGAAAAACAGAATAAGGACCAGTCATCATTTCCTTCCCAATCTTCACCACTTTCTACATAGCAGTTCAGTCTAAAAACATGAATGGCATCGTGTCTCCTCCCATTCCCTCCTTTCCTTTCCCAGGAAGTACTATCGCTGCTGTTCTCACTTCCCCTCATATATAGCATCAGGAAAATATACATGCGTAACTATCTCAGCAGCACAACTAGGCTTTTCTATAAACAAAGTATCTCTCAGTTCTTACTACTTCTGTATCTGCACCATCCCTTCACACATGGACTGTTACAACCACTGCCTCCATGCTTTATTCTTTGGCTCTCTTCCTCTCCCAATCCATTCTCCACACTCTATCTTTTGTATCTTTTCATGACAGAAACGATCTTATGTCACTCACTGACTTAATACTTCCTGGGATTTTCTGTACATTGATAATAAAATCCTGCCATCTGACTTTGATCAAAAGGCCAGAAATCAGTGCTAACTGCTTACTCTTTCAATTGCTTTCCCAACTGCTCATAGAGTCAATTCATATGCTTTCTTTTGGTTGCTTGAAGTGCCAAGTCTTTCTGTCCCTCACACCTACACTTTCTCTGCCAGTAAGTTCTCCTATCTCTTTGCATGATTCGCTTCTAATTCTTTCTGTCTCAGATTCCATGCCACCTTGTGAGTCCTTTCTGACAAGTCTACCAAATAATCTTTCTTTCTGGTCCCTGTTAATCTCTGTTAAATGTTTCTGTTTCCTTCAGAACATAGTGCGTTTTGTAATTATTCCTTTCGTGTTGGTATGTTGATTGTTTGGATCTGCCTTGGCTCCCCAGGTTTTCATATTCATTTCTTTTCATCACTGTGTATCAGAGTGAATGACTCAGTACGTGTTTGTTGAGTGAATAAATGAATGAATGAGTTCATAACAGGACTGTGTCCTTGACTTTGCCAGTATTGATAATGAAAATGGTGGTATAATATGCCCATTAAGTTACCCTATCATGTATGTCTGTGCCTGTGCAAGTGGCTGAGCAGCAACAAACACTGTGAGTAAAAGAAAGTTACTCAACATTCTTTGGCCCATTCTCCAGAAGGCCTAGATTTTACGTTTAGCACTGAAAATTTAGGTTAGATAAATAAAATAATAAATCCATGCCATGTAGAGCTGAAAGATACAACAGGTAGGCTTGCCATTCAATTATGTAAACCAAATACTTTACTTTGGAACAAACTAACAGCTGAAATGGAATTGGCAGATGTGCTCTAGACAGCCTGGTAGCAAATGAATTGTCTCAGGTTTTAATTCTCCCTAGATACTGAGGGCGCAAACATCTTTGAATTTTAGTGGGTGTCTTCCTTACCTTCAGGCTTGAGAAATAATTATGTACCTGAAGATGACTGTTATTTCTAACACAAAAGAAACAAAAATAGACTTCATATACTTACACTTCATGAAATGAAAACACCAAGTAGCTAAATAAAAACTTTGGTCTAAGCTATAGGTTTCTAGGTGGTAAACTGGCATGTCTAAAAGTAAAAAATATCTATATATGGAACAGCTGGTGTTTTCATGGGCAATTGAACTCCTGGATAAACAAAAGTGATGACCACAGGAAAAATGTCTGCAGTCTTCAAGCTTAGAAATGTGTTTAGATTTCTTAGAGCCAATTCAAGTTTCTAAAGAATATATACACAGAAGACGAAAAAGACGTGTTCTTCACCAAAGGACTTGTAGTTTACCATGTGTGAACTAAAACTGATCTAGTTTGGAAGAATTTATGTCTAGCAATTTAAAGTAATTGATCTCAGCTAGATTCTTTTGGAATTTTTGTTGTCCTCGCTGAATTGCTGTTTAAGATATTTAAGACTTTTCCAAAATGAAGATGACAATGAAAAATTTAGAATGCAGGAAAGACATGAAAATAGAACATTTTATAAATTCCACTTTTAGGCATGATGGAGTAACAGACACTAGACTCAACCTCCTGCCATAAAAATGGAAACTGACAAATATCTATGAAACAACCGTTTTCAGGTGTTAGATGTACAGGCATCACTGTGCTGCAATCCCTGCAAGGAAGAAAACAAACCAAGTGAGTCCAATGATTGGACTTTTTTCTGCCTGGGACTGATATCAAGCTCCCAAAAGCAGAGCTGAGGAAGGCAAACAGAACCACCCCCAGTAGCCTTGATGAGCTGAGAAGATAGAAGTCAGAGCAAAAAGCACAAAGCATAAAATAATAGAGTGAGAAATTAGGCTTCCCTCAACTTACCACTGCTTTTCAAAAGGCAGTATTAAGAAAACGAACAGGCAATACCCAGACCAAGAGGAAAGATTTGCCATACCTAAGTCTGGGAAAAGACTGGAATATAAAATATATAAACAACTCCTACGATTTAAAGGAGACAAACAGATCAAATAAGCACAAAAGATTTTAACAGGCGCTTTTCAGAAGAAGATATGCAAATGGCCATAAGCCATCAGGGAAATGCAAAATAAAACCGCAGTGAGATGCCACCCCACACCCATCTGAGGGCCTGAAACTAAGACTGCTGTGGAGGATTTAGAGCAGCCAGAATTTGCATCCATTTCTGATGGAATGTAAAATGATACCAACACTTTAAAAACCAGCTGAACGGTTTCTTTCAAGGTTAAGTATGCACCTGCCATAGGACCCAGCAATTTTTCTCCTAGATATTTACTTACCCGTGAGAAATAAAACCGATGTCTGCAAAAACGTAGTCATGAATATCAGCTTTACGCAGAACGGCCTCCAACTCTAAACAACCCAGATGTCCATAAACAGGTGAATGGGGGAAAAACCGTGGCATAGCCACACGATGGTATACCACCCAGCAGTAAAAGGAGACAAATGCTAATGTACGCAAAACACACCTAAGTCCCCAAACCACCATGATGAGGGCAAAAAGGCAGGCACTGATGGTACACACCATGGAATTCCATTTGTATGAAAATCTAGAAAAGACAAATCTAACCTACAGTAGCAGAAAGCAAAGAAGTCATTGCTGAGGCTGAAAGGATGGAGACGGGAGGTTTTACTGAAACTGGCATGAGGGACACGTGGGGGGAATGAAACGTTCTAAATCATGATTGCTGTGGTGATTACACAAATACAGACATTTCTAAATCTCATAGAACTGTAAACTGAAAAAACAGATGCATTTTCAGGATAAATAATATATCATTTAACTTATGTTATAAAAATTCTTAATTGCTGGAATGCCTTGTGTGCTGGTGGGCTAAGTGACTCACTGAGATACATATCAGAAAATACACGAGCCCTCCAATCAGACATGATTAAGAAAAACTTATCAGTTGAGTGGCACGATTTTTACTGGTCTAATTTTTGTCCATATCAGTATTTTCTGTCTGGTTGGATATAAGCAACCAGGGGCAGAGAGAGTGCCTAGAAGCAAATAGGGACCTAAAATTGCTTAAAAATGAAGCCGTTTTGACTGGAATCATAATCAATGATATACCCCTTCTTCCTGGGGAAGCGACCCTCAGAGATTTTTATCTACATCCAGGCTGAATTCAAACACTCCAAAATCCTAAATCCTTTATAATTTTGTTTGACAAGAATAGCCTTGACAAGATAATTTTTTTAAACTACAAGTCAACACTGTTACCAAACCTTTTTAATGCTAATCTCTTCCATATTTATCTCTCTCAGTATACACAAACCATCTGTTTTCTCTCCTACTCAAATTAATCTAAAAAAGCAAAGTCGCTATATCATGAAAATCAGACATTTTCTGGCCTATTAGACAGATTAAAAAAGGAAAGTGAAATATGATAATGCACACAGTGATACATGTGCTGTGATGCCTGCCTTCAGGTGAGCTGGGACTCAAGATGCAGAAGGGAAATTAGAGAGAAGTTGATGGGGTTGGCCTTGGGCACAAGCAGGAGGTGCCACCAGGACCAGCCTTCAAGACGACGGCTCTCCTGGCAGATGCGCATGGAAGGCTTAGGGCAAAGGGACTGTTTCCAGATCCAGTTCCCAGCAGAGAAAGAATTAGCAGACAGAAGCAGACAGGGTGGACTGCAGGCTGAGGGCACCCCTCAGCATCTGAAGTAGATGAAGCGGGGTGGACGTTGGAAGCCATGCCAACTCCACTGTGACTCCTAGGACAACCCAATTCGGAAGCTCAGGGTCAAGGTGCCATCTGGGTGGCGATGGATTGAACTGGGCTTGCCAGCAGGCAGCAGCATTTCGGGTCCACCAGGTACTAGCCTGTCTGGTCATCCTGCTTTGCAGAGAAGGAGAGAAGGGCATGGCATTTACTGCTCTTACTGAGAATCCACAGGTACTTGCTTATGACAGCACATCTTATCCTCACGGATTGGGCACGTTTTCATCATAGGAAGGCATGAAACGGAAGCTTAGAAAAATTGTCATTTACCTAAGTTCATGCATCAAGTCATAAGAGTTGAGTTCTGTTTCCGTCCAGAAGCTGTACTCTTTCTCCCTGCTTGCAGGGCTAAAAGGTCATTCTTGTCAGTGCATCAAAGATCTACAGGGTTCATTCTAATCAAATTCACAGGAGACTTAGTCATTAGAAATCATTCTAATTTATGAATAATACAATGAGAAGTAAAATTAACAAGAAAGACCACTGTGCTTGAATCAACAAATTTACGCATCTCCCACTAAAATGGAAAATTACCAGAGAAGTTAAATTATTTTCAAATTATTGCTTGGTGGGTATAAATCAGAAACTAAGGCCTGTAGATTCCTCCCATCCAGTGTGCCTCAAGTAAGAGAGATGGAAGGCACGCTGCTTCTGGTGGAGGGTTGGTACGGCCCGGGTCCCCTGGCCAGTGCCTGCAATGCACCTGACAGCGCTGAGCTCGCGCTTCCACCCCCACGTCACGCACGCCATCACGTGGAAACGCTCCACCGTTCCAGAATGGCTGGGGTGACCTGTAAATTGCTGGCTGAACAAAAACGTGGAGGCCCTAACCCCCAGTGCCTCAGAATGTTGCCTTATTTAGAAATAAGGGGGCGGGCATGGTGGTGCAGTGGCAGAGTTCTCACCTGCCATGCCAGAGACCTGGGTTCGATTCCTGGTGCCTGCCTGTGCAAGAAAGAAGGTCTCCGAAGATAGGATTTGTCAAGATGAGGCCAAACTGGACTAGAGTGTGTCCTAATTCAATACGGCTGGTGTCCTTATAAGAACAGGAGAATTGGTCACAGACAGAGGGACAACGTCATGTGACAGTGGCGGCAGAGACCGAAGGCCACAGCGTCAAGCCAAGGAGTGCAGAGGTGGCCGGTCACCGCGGGGGGCTGGAGCGTCCCCAGTGGGCTCAGAGGGGCCTGGCCCACGGCCCCTTGACCTCAGGCTTCTGACCTCCCGAGCCCCAAGACAATGGATTCTGTGTTGTGGTCTCCCGGGTTGTGGGAAAGTGTCCCAGCAGCCCTAGGAGACTCTTACAAGGATCATTCCGATTCCTTCATTCAGGATACATGGGGCATGTCTGTTGGCCGAAGGTTCTAGGTGTTGGGCTTAAAAACACATTGGTGGGTGCAGGCTCCGGCTCGGGAGGGAGGCAGTGTTGACCAGTTTTTCAGAGTCAAGGAAATTAAAACATTAAGTTAGTCCAGCTCTAGATATGTGAAGAGAATTGTTTTTTTAAATCGATATTTTATAATACAAATCACTGTATTTCAAAGGTCTGAGGAGGGTTGTGGCTCTCACCCCTTGCAGACAACATAAAGCAAATGAATAGTTGAGAATCTAAGAGTGCTTGTTGTAAAAGCAACTTTTATCTTGTTATGGATGTTCCTGCAGCTCCTGTTAACTCAGAGACCACTGAATTCCTCCAGGATTTACTACGTGGCCGAAGAGGCTGTACACAAAATCACCAGCGGAGAAAAAGCGCAGTAGCACTTATTACGCTCCCACAACAAATGCCACCCGAGTTGCGTGCTGCGTGTGCCTGGAGGCTGCGGCCTTGGCTCAGCCCTTCCAGAAAGGCCAGTTTGCAGGGCTGACCGTCAGCAGGGACACAGCGCCCGTGGAGCCGCAGCAGGGGGCCTGGGCTCTGTGGGTGTCTCCATGCCTCCCCGGCCCCAATTCCACCCCGGAGACTAGCCTGTCTTATTTGTGATTTGTTCTCGGATTTTGTTGCATAAAATACGGGAAGAAATAAATGGGGTGATGGCTGAAAATTGAAACTTTTTTGGTTATATTGGAATTTTGATCAAAATTTAGGATATATATAAGGAATATATCCTAAATATGAAAGCAGCCCTTGCTCTCTGCTCCCCAGCCCCTGCCAAAATAAAAATTTTAAGACCATATGTTATATAACAGAGTCCCTGCTTCTCATAGTGATTAGGCAAGTTTCATACAGTAGATTTAAATCAAGAATTTTCTTCCCTAAAGCAGTTTTCATTCAAGGCTTATTGGCCCACTGTCAACGCACATACTAATCAATACTCCAGATTTGTCTTAAGAGGTGTAAGATCCGCCCCTTCCGTCTGCTGTCCAGGCGGAAGCTGGGTCATGAGAGGCCTTAGAGGGTCGGGGTCACGTGGGGGCTGCAGAGGGGCGTGTCAGGGAACCGGCTAGGACGTGGAGGTGGCAGGCGAGGCAGAAGGAAAGGGGGTAAGGTGGCTGGAGGGTGGTGGCTGAGGAGCTGGCGGGGTACTGAGGCATGAGACACAGGCGAGCACTGGCAGGGAGTGGACACTTCCGCTTTGGACAGAGGGCTTACCGGACTTGAGGTCTCTGAGAGATTTCAGTGAGTGTGTCCATGTCCGTGTGTGTGTGCGCATGTGTAAAATTTGTAACGTGACAATCAGTGAATAGTTTGGAAGGCACAAAGGTGCAGATTCATGGTACCACTTAAAAGCTACTTGGAAATGAGCAGAAAAAAATCAAACCAACACTCCCTGCGATTAGTTTGTATGTATCTCCTTCAGATTACTGACTGGGTCTTTGTGTCTAGGCTTAATATTAGTGACTTGCAGAGATTTTTGGCTAAAACTTTCATCTGATTCTGGTATCTGCCCTTGATGCCCATGGAGAATGCTCACTCGCTCACCAGTTCAGTATGCACGTAACGGGGCTCCAAGGAGAGAAAAGGAGAGGTGAAAGAAGTCACGCAGTAAATAAGGAAATGGGGCCACCACCCTCCCTGCCACTCCACAATCACACCAGCTTCAGGACACCCATTTTTTCTTTCCTGGCATTAGAGTTCTAGATATAAAGAAATCAGATATAAAACAAACAGATTTAGAAACAAGCTACATAGTATGACCACTGCTAGGGGAATTAAAAAATTCAAAAGCAGCTGTAAAATCCTGCTGTCATTACCCACTGGAGATTTCCTATGAAGTGAAGAATTAATGACAATAGTCAAATTCAACCTTTCCAGGCCAGAAGATAGATAGAAATGGATAATTGAGTCTATAAAGCATGAAGCGTTTAATACATTTTCAGGAATTAGAATAGAAAGTGAGAGTGACCTAATTAAAAACCTAATTGCAATATGAATGAGTCCTGGGCCGGGTACGGGACCTTCCTGTTATTGAAGGCACTGCCAGGGCTTCCATTTTCTTGCTTTGTACATTTTGATAAGTCAGAATCAGCTGGGACAGCTCAACAATAGGGCACTCTTGTAAGGATTGCCGCCTCTTAACTGCCTGTCTACAGAAGGTTAGACAGAGCCCCGCTGCCTGCTACGTGGGCCATCTCGTCAGGCGCAAACCAAATGGTCAAGGCCCAGTGACCTCGGACTTCACACATTTGACCAAATTCTCTTAATCCTTAGAGGGAAAAAAACCCAGGAAACAAAAGACTCTTTTCTCATCTGGATTCTTATCTTTCATTCCTCTTGGAAAATCTTCAATCACTTCCATACAAAGTAGCCACAAGGAGGAGCCTGTCCTGGACGGGAACCGGGCAGTGATCTCGTGACTCACACCTAGAACCATGGGGCGTGTCCACAGCTTGTGAGGCTATTCGTGTCGTTGGCGCGTCCACTGAAGGGCTGAAGACGTGCAGGGACGAGGTCTCCAGCCGAGCGGACCCGCCGTGACCGCCGCCGCCCCCCGCACTCAGCCGCACTCATCTCGCGCCCGAACCGCCATGGCCGCCTCCTCACTGGGTCCCTCAACCTGGGCTCCCCCCGAGCCTGCGCCGTCCCACGGCCCTGCCAAGTCTGCTTTCCCAGCGCTGTGCTGGTCCCGTCCCTTCCCTGCTCGGAAGCTGTCCGTGCACCTCCGCCGCCGAGCAGGCCAATTGCAAGCTCCCCTGCCCACAGCTGGACACTCTGGTTGTGGTGGATTTGTGTCCCCCGACGTCTGGGTCCTCGCCGCGGGCCCCCTAAGTGTGGCCTCATCCGGGAACAGGGTCCTTGAGGATGTGATTAGCTCAGATGAGCCCACACTGGATTCCGGTGGGCCCTGCTCCAACCCAGCTGGGTCCCCACCAGAAGAGGACACGTGGACACTGACAGGGATACAGGCTGTGACGCTGAGGCCGGGACGGCAGGACAGGAAGCGTGACCACAGAGCACAGAGGCCACCAGAGGCCGGGAAGGAGGCCCCTCGGGCTTCTGGGGGAGCAGCGGCCCCCACACCTCCATTTCGACTTGCAGCCCCCAGAACTGAGAGCGAATACCCTTCTGCTGCTCCAAGCCCCGGGGTGTGGGCCTCGGCTACAGAACCAGGGAAACGCGCCGCGGCCTTGCTGGCTGTCCCGCAGCCCTCCAGGTCCAGGCCGTGGCTCCTTCAATGTCCCTGCTGCCTGTCGGCTGGACTCGAGCCCTACCTTGTTCAACAGGCCCATGCAGCCAAGAGAGGCTGCATGTGCGAGCGGACCCCACGGGAACCTCTGGTCTGGGACAATCGGTCCAGGAGGCCAAGCTGAGGCCCTGGAACGAGTTCCAGAACATTCAGGGCTTCACTGACAACGGGCAGGTTCCCTGGTGTTTGCCCCTGCTTCCAACCCAGGATGACCAGAAGCCAAAAAGGGGGCTCCCCTAACCAATCCCACAGGACGCCCCACTTTGGGACAGCCGGGCTCCAGCTTCCCCCAGCAACAGTCTCGGATCAGGGCGAAGTCTCCCCCTTTCCTGCTCCCGAGACTTCCCACTCCCCCCGCCTCGGAGTCTCTGACAAGTGCGGGGGTGTTGGCCGACCCCCTGGCTGGAGCAGGCTCTGAGGACACGCCTTTCATTAGTCCTTTTGGGGGTGTCCTTGGTGACTTCCACACGGCCCCTTCTCGCCACCACTGTGCTGTCACTTCCATCTCCCTTCCCTTCCCGACTTCTGCCAGTTTCCGCCTGACAAAAAGATACCCACAACAAGCAGCATTTCTCTCCACTTGGATCACTTTCCTTAAGGTTTTGTCTGGCCGCCCCCGGCCCCTTTGTGCACGGCTAATACCCCCTGTTCACGCGTTTTCTGAGGCATTTATCTTAGTGTGCTTCATATTATAGGTTTCTTAAGTTTTTTATAACGTATTTTCTTCCCTAAAAAATGTTTCTCAATTTCTTGAATCTATGTTCCTTTCTGGAAAAAAAAAATCCAACACCCTCATTTTAATGTTTTCAGGATTTCAGAAGAAGAAAATGATCATGACAGCCAAAGAAATCAAAGTATTTATAGTATTGGCAAGCTTTCATGACTTTGGGGCTCATGGAGAATCTCCCATTAGCTGATAAATACAACGCGACTGAACGACCCTGGAAACGTATTGAAGGCTCTTCGAGTGGCCGTCCCAGGTAAGAGCGCTCAGCGAACTGGAGCCCTTCTTACACTCAGGATGGCGATGTGTCTCAAGTGCAGGGCTGGTGACCGTCGACTGTAATGTCACAGCTGGCTGGTGCTTTACATGACAGCACTTCTACCTCACGGCGGTTAGCAGTAGCCTCCTCCATAACCATACCCATTGCCACGAAGCACTCTGCTGTTTCTAAACATAACTGTTTTTAGATAACAATTGAAGAACAAAGGAAACGGGCCAAGCAAGCAGTGACACCGGTTCTCTGGTCCGCTCTGGGCATCACGGGCTTTGGAACTGGGCTGTTTTCCTGCTGACGGACACATCGGCAAGTCAGGCAAAGAGGCGTTGGAGAACTTAGCATTGTTCAACCATCATCACCAGTGTGTCATCTTAGGACTTGGACAAGAAATATCAGGTCATATGCTTCAAATAATGTGTTTGCTAGAAGTACTCGGAGTAACCACCAGCACGAGAGAAAATGTTTCAACTGTTCCAAACCCCTGGTCTTGAATAGGAGCTGTGTGACCCAAGGACAAACTGACATCAAACACACACTTTAAGTGAGCAAAAATCATCTAAGTTAAGGTTGTTTTGAGCCTGGAATCACCCAAAATGGGACTTTTCTGTAGTTTTCATAGTTATAATTATTAGGAAAGGAGGCCTGGGAATGAAGCCAGCCTCAGAAGCTCAAGTTGGGGGCTAAACAGTCTCACCTCTGTTAAAGAAAGATAAGAGAATTTATTTGTCCCGATGGCTTAGACAGATTTAACCCAGGAAAGCAGGATCCTATTAGACTGCATCGAGTGCTGATGAAATACTATCGAACGCTCCAAAAAGCATAACACTGTCTCTAAGAGTTAACTTTATTATTTGTTATTAGCAAAACAAAAGCATGCACACTGCATGAAAGGAAGCAAACCACCCTCCAGCACTCTTTAAATAATGCAGACATTGGCCTTTTTGTGGGGCTTGAAAAAGAAGCAGGAGTTCAAAGCAACAGGCCAACAGGCTTTTGAACCTTAAAAGGAAAATGAGCTCTCTTCCTGCTTTTGTACTCCCTTATCTTTAAGTTGCAACATGGTATTCAAATAATTTCCATTAACTGATTAAGACTTTTTAACAAATCCCCAGGCAGGCTCCCAGGAATCTCATACTCTCCAGGGCTTCTGGTGTCGCTGATAACTTTGCAAAAGGAAGCGGGGTGGGGGTGGGGGCTGAGTTGGGAATGGGGGGCCCTGGCTCTGCTGATGGATGACGAGCCCCGAAGATTTCCAGGGACTCTTCCCTTGGGAAAACCTGAACTGGGGCCGGCGCGGTGCGGCCAGGCTTGCAGGGAGGAGAGATGGCGCTGGGGTGTGTGGGGAGACACGCAGCAGGGGAGCCTGGGCCTGGAGCCCCCTGGGGACCGAGGGTGGGCAGGGGCTGGAGCTGAGGGAGAAGCAGGCTGGGAAGCCGGCTGGGCCAGGCCCCCAGGGTCGGGGTGGGCAGGGGCTGGAGCTGAGGGTCCAGCAGGGGCTGGAGCTGAGGGAGAAGCAGGCTGGGAAGCCGGCTGGGCCAGGTCCCCAGGCTTGGGGTGGGCTGAGGAGCGGTGCGTCAGTGCTTGGTGGGAGTTTCTGCGGGGGGCTGAGAAAAAGTTTGGGCAATGGGTGGAGGTGATGCGAGCCTGGTGTTGTGAATGAAATTAATGCCACCGAACTGTACATATTAAAGGAATTAAATGGCAAATTCTATGTTATATACGTGTTATCACAATACCATTTTTAAATAATAAAAGAAGGGAAGCAAAAGGCATTGAAGAGTTTTAAGTGACACAGTGACATGATTAGATTTACATTTTTAAAAGATCATCCTGGCCTGTGACAATAATATTTTTAAGATGCTTTATAATATGTAAAGAGAAACAGAGGATAGAGGGCTCATTTATGCGAACGCAAATCTGTGCTCACACGTGATGTCAGCCCGCAGCTCCTCATGCTCCTCAGGTCCGAGGGCTCCAGCCCATCCACCTGCACCGAAGACTGTCAGCACTGCCTGAGAGTGAGCACCCCGCCACACATGCCTGCCCCCACCCGCAGGGCACCGGCTGGGGGTGTGCACTGCCTGAGAGTGAGCCCCAGTCACACGCGCATACCCCCCACCCATGGAGTGCCGGCTGGGGGTGTGCACTGCCTGAGTGTGAGCACACAGCCACACATGCCTGCCCCCC